>JARBWK010000024.1:954252-1019743 GCA_030556195.1 Anolis apletophallus
CTTGCTCTCACTCTCTCGCTCGTGCTCTCTCTCACGCGCTCTCTCTTCCTTGCTCTCTCTCTCTCTCTCGCTCGTGCTCTCTCTCACGCGCTCTCTCTTCCTTGCTCTCTCTCTCTCTCTCTCACTCTCTCTTGCTCTCTCTCTCGCTCTCTCGCTCGTGCTCTCTCTCACTCTCTCTCTCTCTTGCTCTCTCTCGCTCTCTCTCACTCTCTCTCTCTCTCTCTCTGGCTTGTGCCTCTTTCACGCGCTCTCTCTTCCCTTGCTCTCTCTCTCTCACTCTCTCTTGCTCTCTCTCTCTCTCTCGCTCTCTCTCACTCTCTCTCTTCCTTTCTCTCTCACTCTTGCTCTCTCACTCTCTCTTGCTCTCTCTCTCGCTCATGCTCTCTCTCACGCGCTCTCTCTTCCTTGCTCTCTCTCGCTCTCTCTCACTCTCTCTCGCTCTCTCTCTCGTTCGTGCTCTCTCTCTCGTGCTCTCTCTTCCTTGCTCTCTCTCGCTCTCTCTCACTCTCTCTTGCTCTCTCTCTCTCTCGTGCTCTCTCTCACGCGCTCTCTCTTCCTTGCTCTCTCTCTCACTCTCTCTTGCTCTCTCTCTCGCTCGTGCTCTCTCTCACGCGCTCTCTCTTCCTTGCTCTCTCTCGCTCTCTCTCTCTCTCTCTCGCTCGTGCTCTCTCTCACGCGCTCTCTCTTCCTTGCTCTCTCTCGCTCTCTCTCACTCTCTCTCGCTCTCTCTCTCTCGCTTGTGCTCTCTTTCACGCGCTCTCTCTTGCTTGCTCTCTCTCGCTCTCTCTCTCGCTCACTCTCTCTCTCACTCTCTCTCTCTCTCTCGCTCGTGCTCTCTCTCACGAGCTCTCTCTTGTTTGCTCTCTCTCTCTCTTGGTCTCTCTCTCTCGTGCTCTCTCTCTCTTGCTTGTTCTATCTCGCTCTCTCATGTGCTCTCTCTCGTTCTCTTTCTCTCGCACTCTTGCTCTCTCTCTCTCTCTCATGCGTGCCTTTGGAGTGAGTTTGCACCCACTGCGCTCTCCCCAAGCCTCCCGACTCCCGAGGAGACCTACAGAGTACAGCGGAGCTTTCCAGCTGGTGGGAATGCCTGGGGACCTTGGAGGTGGCGGGATGGGGCCTACTCGCCTTTCTCTTCTGCTCCGGAGGCACCATGGCGACAGCCAGCCAAGTGTGGGTCTGAGTCAGGGGTGCTCATTAGATAGCTCGGGAGCTACTAGTAGATCTTTGGTCCTCTTCCAGGTGATCTTTGGGCCTCACCAGCCGGATGGGACGCTCCTGCCATGCGCGGGCACACCCTGCGCACACGCGCACTCCTGCTGCTGGCTTCTGCGGCGGGGGCAGGTAGATCTTTTCGACTTGGTTGCTTTAAGAGTAGCTCGCATGCTGAAAAAGTGTGAGCACCCCTGGTCTGAGTGGTGTGTGTGTGTGTGTGTGGGGGGTAGAGATTACCTTAAAGTGGTCGTAATTCCAAAGTGTGGCCTAGGGTGCAAAAAAAGTGTTAATCCAGGCCTGGAGCTCATCCGCACTCTCCCCGGATTCAAACCTCCAACCTGTCGGAATGCAGTCCTGCCAGCACAAGGGTTTAACCCAATGCACCACACATGCTTTGCCTTTTGTATTGTTGTAAGCCACTGTGAGTCTGCTCAGGGAGATTGGGTGGGATGCCAATAAAGTTTCTTATTGTGTCTTATGTTTCTCGGCCTGAAAATAGAACGGAGACTTTCAAGAGGCCATTTGTACACAAAACACATATATCAAAATACCAAGCTGCAGGGATAACAACCACCAGAAGGAGCTCGAACACACCTAAATGACATGTTACAGTGAGCTGCAGCAGTGTGGACACTGAGGACGGTGAAAGTACATGTGAGCAGGCTGTAGAGCAGTGTTTTTCAACCTTTTTTGAGCCGCGGCACACTTTTTACATGTACAAAATCCTGGGGTACACCACCAACCAAAATGACACAAAACGACACTCGAACACAGTAATACATATAGTTAATATGTTTTTAAATGTATTTATACACTCAGTGTGAAACCTGGGCCTTTTTCGATGAACACGACATACATATCCTGGCAGGAATGGCAGGAAGACACAAACTTCCCACACAGAACTCCCATAACCAAGAGAAAATACTATAGGAGTTTGGTGGGCATTGGCCTTGAGTCTCTGGATATAGGTGGAGTCACCTATATCCAGAGAGCACTGTGGACTCAAACAATGTTGGATCAGGACCAAACTTGGCATGAATACTCAATATGCCCAAATGTGAACACAGATGGAGTTTGGGGGAAAATAGACCTTGACATTTGGGAGTTACAGTTTCTGGGATTTATAGTTAACACACCATCAAAGAGCATCCTGAACTCTTGCAACAATGGAATTGAACCAAACTTCACATATTGAACTCTCATTACCAACAGAAAGTACTGAAAGGGTTTGCTTGGGAATTGACCTTGAGTTTGGAAGTTGTAGTTCACCTACACCCAGAGAGCACTGTGGACTCACACAATGTTATGTGATGTTGTTGTTTGTTTTCTATCCAGAATCACAATGTTGGAAGGAGGCTCACCACTTTAAGGTCCCCAAAACAGGCATGGGAAAACTTCGACCCTCTGGGTGCTTTGGACTCCAACTCCCACCATTCCTCACAGCCTGGGGCCCTTTCCTGCTTACGTGGCTGGGGGGGGGGGGGAGGAAAAGGGCCTGAGGCTGCTAGGAATGGTGGGAGTTGGAGTCCAAAACACCTGGAAGGTCCAAGTTTGCCCATGCCAGCTTTCGACAGAGACCTCTTCCTCCCCCTTCCCCTTCGCGCCCTTTCTTCTCCGTCCTGCCCAACACTGACTTTTCCTTCTACACTGCCGCTTCTGCCGCCATTTTGATCTGAGGGGGCAGCGTGAGCGTGTTCAGGAGGGGGGGAGGGAGCAAGACGTGACCTGTGCGGGCGCTACTGCGCAGACTCGCCCCAGAGCAAAGCGAGGCAAAGCGAGCAGAGCGAGGCTGGGAAGAAGGGAGCCCGAGTGGAGAAGGAAAAGTGTTCGGCAGGAGGGGGAAGAAAGAGTGTTGGAAGTCCCAATTTCCCACGGCACACCTGGTGATCGCTCACGCCACACTAGTGTGCCACGGCACACTGGTTGGGAAACACTGGTGTAGTGTATTCTTACATATGAAACGTATATAAACTGCTTCTTAGAAATGTATAAAAAAATACCAGAATCTGTGACCTTTCTGTGACCTTTCTGTGACCTTTCTGTGACCTTTCTGTGACCTTTCTGTTCAGCTAATCTCCTGGGAATGGAAAAGGTTGGGCAAATCCCTCTGGCTATTTCCCAAGTCAGATAAGCATCAGGTTCATTGTGTGTAATGCAAAGATAGGCAACTTCCTTTGCCAGTCAGATAAGCCCGAAATGTTGGTACTAGTCAGTCACATGAAGCTAGGAGTCTGCACAACTCCTTCACAAACATAGAAGCTTAGAATAAGCACAGTCGTTAACTCTTTCATGGACAGCCAAGCCCTTGATCTCCCAATATCCACACCTTTGTCCCTTATTTCCTAAAATAAATGGTTTAGCATGAAACTGGACATTCAGTAAACCACTTGTTTTACCATTGAAATTGATGGTGCAGAGTCCCCATAGCCTTGGTTTGAGTGATGGGTTTTTTCCGCAAAAAAAAAAAAAGCTTAATGAGCAAACGAAATTCACTTTTTTCCATTTCCACCTCCAATCACGCGGTAGTCGGCTATCAATGGCTGTCAAACACAAACTAAATGACGCAGCTTGTAGAGCTGTAGACAGGGGGCGGAGCCAGGCTGTGCCGAGCCCCACCCCCTCACCTGGCTTCAGCTCTACCAGCAGCTTCTCCAGCCTTGAGGAGGGCAGGGCCAAGCCAGCCTTCTGCTAGCTATGCCACCACTGGCTTGGCACTGCCATCCTCAAGTCTGGAAAAGCTGCTGGTAGAGCTGAAGCCAGAGGGGGGTGGAGCCAGGCTGTGCCAAGCCCAACCTCTCAGCTTCAGCTCTACCAGCAGCTTCTCCAGCCTTGAGGAGGGCAGGGCCAAGGCAGCCTTGTGCTAGGTATGCCACCACTGGCTTGGCACTGCCCTCCTCAAGGCTGGAAGCTGCTGGTAGCTCTGAAGCCATATTAACTATATGTATTACTGTGTTAGAGTGTCATTTTGTGTCATTCTGGTTTCACACTAAGTGAGTGTATAAATACATTTAAAAACATATTAACTATATGTATTACTGTGTTAGAGTGTCATTTTGTGTCATTTTGGTTTCACACTGAGTGTATAAATACATCTCAAAAAAGGTTGAAAAACACTGCTTTACAAAGCTGACCTTTACCAGTCCCGGTCTCACTGAAGGCATGGATGCCGCAATGGAAGGAAGCTTTGCGAGAGTCCCTCCGAGCGCCCGTAGAAGGATAGCGGCTGGCCCAAGCTTCCTCTTTCGTGGGCATGTGCGGAGGCTGTTTTCCGGTGGGCTTAAAACAGCATTATCGGAAACGAGAGACGACTTTTAAAAAATGCATAAGCAAGAGCTTTCAGCTCTGCATGTCTTCATTCATAATTCACCACTGCTCATTGGAGGGAAGGCCTGGCATATTTTTTTCTCCTACAGTGTAAATGCATTTTAAAGCCATTCTTTAGTTCTCCATGAATATGTGATGCTCTCAAGTGCATCGGATGAAGGGAAGAACATGTGTTCGGAGAACGGAGCAGAGATGGGCAACAGGGGAAGCGGCGCACCAGATCTCCAGGCCTGATGTTTCTTTTGGCTCTGGGGATGGACCGAAGGCGCCAGGGTATTCTTTTTAATTGTTCCAGACGTGGCTCTTTATGCCCCCTTTATACATATTCATTAGGCATGGTTTAGAACCCAAAAATGGCGATTCTAAAATCAAATTGGGGGGGGGGGATTTTTTTTGATTAGTAAAAGAAAGACTTACAAAAAAATTTCCAAAAATTTCTAAAATGTAACTTAATTACTAACGAAATTCGTTAGTAGTTCGTATGCCAGAGCATGCGCATTCAGATAGTTTTGGCCTACAACTCCCAGAAATCCTAACAGCTGGTAAATTGGCTGGGATTTCTGGGAGTTGTAGGCCAAAACTTGAATAAATCACACTGAATTCTAGATGGGACTCTCCAAATAAGGAAGGAGGAAGGGAGGGGGTATTCTATTCTTGGAAGCAGCAAAAAAGGAGGAGGAGCCCCCTCGCCTCCTCGCTGCCTCTCTCTCACCCCGATCCTGAGGGAGCGAGGGCCCAAGTCTGCCCAGGCTGAGAGGAAAAGGAAGAGGTCTGAGGCTGTGAGGAATGGTGGGAGTTGAAGTCCAAAACACCTACCTGGAGGGCTGAAGTTGGCCCCTGCGATGGGGCAAGGCAGAGCAACGGGGAAGAGAAGGAGGGGGAGAAGCATCTGAGAGAGCGCAGGGAGAGAGAGGAGAGGAGCGCGCGTGTGTGTGTGTGTGAAGTTGGCCCCTGCGATGGGGCAAGCCAGAGCAATAGGGAAGAGAAGGGAGGGGGGAGAAGCATGTGAGAGAGTGCAGAGAGAGAAAGGAGGAGAAGCGTGTGTGTGTGTGTGAAGTTGGCCCCTGCGATGGGGCAAGACAGAGCAACGGGGAAGAGAAGGAAGGAGGGAGAAGCATCTGAGAGAGCGCAGGGAGAGAGAGGAGGAGAAGCGCGCGTGTGTGTGTGTGAAGTTGGCCCCTGCGATGGGGCAAGGCAGAGCAACGGGGAAGAGAAGGGAGGGGGGAGAAGCATCTGAGAGAGCGCAGGGAGAGAGAGGAGGAGAAGCGTGTGTGTGTGTGAAGTTGGCCCCTGCGATGGGGCAAGGCAGAGCAACGGGGAAGAGAAGGGAGGGGAGGAGAAGCATCTGAGAGAGCGCAGGGAGAGAGAGGAGGAGAAGCGTGTGTGTGTGTGTGTGTGAAGTTGGCCCCTGCGATGGGGCAAGGCAGAGCAACGGGGAAGAGAAGGGTGGGGGGGAGAAGCGTGGAGGACTACACGTTCCAGAATGCCTAGCAGCAGCGTCACTTCCAGTTCCCCATAGAAATGCGGGAAAAGAAAGAAGCTGAATGAAGGCGGGAAGGAAATGAGGGGAGAAGACAGGGAGAAGTGGGTACGTAGTACAATAATTAAGAATTAATTACGATCATTACGCAAATTGTTGGCCTCAAGGACCGTAAAAGGAAGTCTACTTCCTGGTTAGCTGCCGTGATGCGTATAAACTAGAAAGTCCCATTACATACGAATCACTTACGATTTCTTTTGATTTTCATAACTTTTTTCTCATGCCTAATACTCATCAAGACATTATATGCTTGGCTTGCTATAGAAGTTGCCCTTAGACGACTGCAAGAGAAACGTAGAGAGCAGGACAAAGGACTCTAGGTCACATTCGTCAACCTCACCAAAGCCGTCGACACTGTCTAGGACAGGGGTGCTCATTACGGTGATCGGGAGCACCTAGGTGATCTTTGGGCCTCACCAGCCGGATGGCGCGCATGTGCCATGTGCGCGCACGTGCGCTCCCGCCACTGCCTTCGCGGGGCTTCTTTTGCCAAAATGAGGCTTTAGTGGATGGGCCCTGGTGCCCATTGGTTGCTGCTGGGGGGTGGGCGGGAGCAAGGCGAAGGCGCACGCACAGATAGGATACGAGGCTGTGGGAGGGATGGAGGGAATGTGTGTGTGTGTGAGAGAGAGAGAGCCAAGGAGAGAAGAAAGAAATCCGGAGAACTTTTTCAGATCCTTTTGGCAGGCAGGCAGACGGGTGCTGGAAGGAGAGAGGGAGAGAGAGAGAGGGAGAGAGAGAGAGAGAGAGAGGCGAAGGAGGCCGGGCAAAGTGGGGCAAAGCCAAGCAAGCCCCGCCGCAAACCCTGCTGCTGCCCTCGGGACTCCCATTCCAAGCCGAGACCTGGGCGAGCGCGCGGTGTGGGGCTGCTTTCTTTCCTTGGTTGGGGGCGGGGGAGGTCTCCGCCGTGTTCCTGGGGCTGAACCCAAGGAGGAGGGGCTGCGGGATGGAGACTCCACTTTGCTGCTGCTGCTTGTGCCTCGCCGCCTTTCTCCGCCTCGCCTCCCTCGAAGGAGAAAGGCGGCGAGGGCCCACGGGAGAGAGAGAAAGAGAGAGGGGGGTGGCTCTTCAGAGCTGGCTAGGAAGAGCCACCCCCCCCCTCTCTCTCATGGGCATGGACTGCCACCAGTGGGACAGGTCCTCTTTCCTGCCAGCCGTCCACTTGGGCGTCCTTTCTGAGTGACACCCTCGAAAGGAAGGGAGGCCCCCGCTGCATCTGTCACTTTGGGGAAGCACCTCTTCCAATCTTCCTTCTCCTGCCCAGGTAAGGAAGCCTCGAGGAGGAGGGAGGGGGCTGCCATGGGGAGGCTCCAGCCTCACGTGGGTCCCTCTCTCAGTTGAGTTTCCGGCCCAGGCAGCAGCCAGGCGGCCCCTCTTCCCAGCCCCGCGCCTTCAAGCCGCCGCCCGCCATATCTGGCCGGGAGCGCTGGCGGGTGCGCCTGTAAATACCCTCCTGCTGCGTGCGTCGGAGGGGCCTGCTGCACGCAAGAAGCAGGACGGGATGGGGACTTCCTGTAAAGCACGCAGCAGGAAGGAGTAAGGCAATGAAGACATTAAGAGAGAGCGCAGGCAAGGAGGATCCCCTTCCCGGGTGATGCGGCGGATTCATGGGCAGGCAAGAAAGAAGCCGCGTGGCCGGAAGGCTGTAGTAGGAGCGTGTGTGCGTACAGTGTCTTGCAAGACGCACGGTCACATGCACAACAGGTGATCTTTTCAATTTGATTGTTCATATAGTAGCTCGCATGATGAAAAAGTGTGGGCACCCCTGGTCTAGGATGTCCCCCCAAATTCCCCAAAATGATTATCCTGTGACATGAGGGCCAGCGCGGCTGAGTCAGATACGGCGATGCTCTCTCGGAGCCCTGTCTCATAACTCTTCTTGCACCATCCCTATTGACAATCTTCTTTGGCAAGATGCTCTAAAGGACTACGGCAGACCTCAGAGAAGAAGGCGGCATATATATACAGGCTATCGTACTGATGGTAGCTTGTCCAACTTCAGCCGTCTGAGGGCTCACAATAAGGCTCTAAACCAGGGGTGCCCACACTTTTTCATCATGCGAGCTACTATATGAACAATCAAGTTGAAAAGATCACCTGTTTTGCATGTGAGCGTGAACACACACGTGCGCACGCTCCTACTGCAACTTTCCGTCCGTGCAGGATTTCTTTCTTGCCTGCCCACGAACTCGCTGCCGCGCACCTGGGAAGGGGATCCTCTTTGCCTGCGCGCGCGCTCTCTCTTAATGTCTTCACTGCCTTCCTCCTTCCTGCTGCGTGCTTTCGCGAAGCAGGAAGTCCCCTTCCGTCCTGCTTCTTGCGTGCACAGCAGGCCCTCCCACGCACGCAGCAGGAGGGTATTTATAGGCGCACCTGCCAGCGCTCTGGCCAGATATGGCTGCGGCAGCTCTGAAGGTGCAGGGCTGGGAAGAGGAGCCGCCTGGCTGCTGCCTGGGCTGGGAAACTCAACCGAGAGGGGACCCACGTGAGGCTGGAGCCTCCCACGGCAGCCTCCCCCTCCTCCTCCCTCGAGGCTTCCTTACCTGGGCAGGAGAAGGAAGAGTGGAAGAGGTGCTTCCCCAAAGTGACAGATGCAGCGGGGGCGGGGGGGGCACCCTTCCTTCCTTTCGAGGGTGTCACTCAGAAAGGACGCCCAAGTGACGGCTGGCAGGAAGGAGGACCCCTCCCACTGGTGGCAGTCCATGCCCATGGGAGAGAGAGAGAGAGAGGGTGGCTCTTCCTAGCCGGCTCTCCGGATTTCTTTCTTCTCTCCTTGGCTCTCTCTCTCTCACACACACATTCCCTCCATCCCTCTCACAGCCTCACATTCCCTCCATCCCTCCCAATGGGCGGTCATGTCACCACACCTTGCGTGGCAAGATGAGCGCCAGGGCCCGCCCACTAAAGCCTCATTTTGGCAAAAGAAGCCCCACGAAGGCAGCGGCAGGAGCGCACGTGCGCGCGCATGGCAGGAGCACGCCATCCGGCTGGTGAGGCCCAAAGATCACCTGGAAGAGGGCCAAAGATCACCTAGGTGCTCCCGATCACCATAATGAGCACCCCTGCTTTAAACTATCTAGTCCGTGAGCTGCTTTTTGCCGATGCTGCTGCCCTCGTCGCCCATTCAGAAGCAGCTCTGCAGTGCCTAACATCCTGCTTTGCAACAGCTGCAGAGCTGTTTGGGCTGGAAGTCAGCCTGGAGAAAAAAGGATGTCCTCTACCAGCCCGCACTACAGGAAGAACATCATCAACCCCACGTCAGCATAGGCACATCTGTGCTTAAGTCTGTCCAGCAGTTCACCTCCCTGGGAAGCATCGTCTCTTCAGACGCCAAGATTGACAAAGAGAGAGATCACAGATTAGCAAAGGCACAGAGTGCATTCGGAAGGCTTCACAAAAGAGTCTGGAGCAACAAGCACCTGAGGCAAAGCAGCAAAATCAGTGTGTACAGAGCTATCGTCCTGTCTATTCTTCTCTATGGGTCTGAAACATGGGTTACCTATCGCCATCCAATTTTGAATTAACATTTATCTAGA
Organism: Anolis apletophallus; assembly: GCA_030556195.1. Taxonomy (NCBI): domain Eukaryota; kingdom Metazoa; phylum Chordata; class Lepidosauria; order Squamata; family Anolidae; genus Anolis; species Anolis apletophallus. The sequence continues at coordinate 963,865 of JARBWK010000024.1, forward strand.
ACAGGGGTCGAGAACCTTTTTGATTCAGAGAGCCATGAAAGCAAAATATTTGGAAATTTATTTCAGTGAGAGCCATATAATGTATATAATATATTTTAAGACTGATTTCAACTAAATGTGAGTCTATACGTACATACGGTGAGAAAAGGATTCCCTCGGCAGAATGAGGGGACGCTTCAGACCTGGCTCTGCAAAAGGCACGCTCAGGACTCTGGAAGGAAGAGAAGACGGAAGGAAGGAAGGGGGAAAGAAAGAAAGAAAGAAAGACAGAGGAAAATAAAGGAGGGAGGGGGAGAGGAAGAAAGAAAAGAAGAACAATGGAAAAGGTAGAAAAGAAAAGCAGGAGAGAGACAAGGAGGAGAAAAGAAAGAAGGAAATGGGAAGGGAGGAAAGGAAAGGGAGGGGAAAAGAAAGGAAACGAGTGAGGAAAGGGAAAAGAAGAAAAGGAAGAAGGAGAGAGGGGGGAGTGAAAAGAAAGGAAGGACAAGGAAAGGAAGACCTGGGGGAAAAGAATAGAAGAGGAAGGAAGAAGGGGGAGGGAGAATGGAGGATAGAAGGGAGAGAGGGAGGGAAAAGGAAGGAGAGAAAGAGAAGGAAAGGGTGAAGGGGAGAAAGGATGGAAGGAAGAGAAAGGAAGGAAGAGTGAGAATGGATGAAAGAAGGAAGCCGTGGAGGCTTCCGGAAGCCGGGCCGCCACACTAAGCAAGGTCCTGGCTTCGCCGAAGACAGCGGGCCTTCCTCCTCCTTTTAGTTCTTCATCAGCCTTGGTTGCCACCAACATTCCGACACTCTAAACTGCCGGGGGGGGGGGTGGCTCCCAGCCTCTACATTCTAACTGAGGGAGTATTTGCATAATGCCTCTAATTGGCCAGCACCACCAACATTCCGACACTCTAAATTGCCAGAGGGGGGTGGCTCCCAGCCTCTACATTCTAACTGAGGGAGTATTTGCATAATGCCTCTAATTGGCCAGCACCACCAACATTCCGACACTCTAAATTGCCAGAGGGGGGTGGCTCCCAGCCTCTACATTCTAACTGAGGGAGTAATTGCATAATGCCTCTAACTGGCCTCTAATTGGCCAGCACCACCAACATTCCGACACTCTAAACTGCCAGAGGGGGGTGGCTCCCAGCCTCTACATTCTAACTGAGGGAGTATTTGCATAATGCCTCTAATTGGCCTCTAATTGGCCAGCACCACCAACATTCCGACACTCTAAACTGCCAGAGGGGGGTAGCTCCCAGCCTCTACATTCTAACTGAGGGAGTATTTGCATAATGCCTCTAATTGGCCTCTAATTGGCCAGCACCACCAACATTCTGACACTCTAAACTGCCAGAGGGGGGTGGCTCCCAGCCTCTACATTCTAACTGAGGGAGTATTTGCATAATGCCTCTAATTGGCCTCTAATTGGCCAGCACCACCAACATTCCGACACTCTAAACTGCCAGAGGGGGGTGGCTCCCAGCCTCTACATTCTAACTGAGGGAGTATTTGCATAATGCCTCTAATTGGCCTCTAATTGGCCAGCACCACCAACATTCCAACACTCTAAACTGACAGAGGGGGGTGGCTCCCAGCCTCTACATTCTAACTGAGGGAGTATTTGCATAATGCCTCTAATTGGCCTCTAATTGGCCAGCACCACCAACATTCCGACACTCTAAACTGACAGAGGGGGGTGGCTCCCAGCCTCTACATTCTAACTGAGGGAGTATTTGCATAATGCCTCTAATTGGCCTCTAATTGGCCAGCACCACCAACATTCCGACACTCTAAACTGCCGGGGGGGTGGTGGCTCCCAGCCTCTACATTCTAACGGAGGGAGTATTTGCATAATGCCTCTAATTGGCCTCTAATTGGCCAGCACCACCAACATTCCGACACTCTAAACTGACAGAGGGGGGTGGCGGGAGGATCATGGGAGTTGTAGTCCAATTGGTTTTTTTTTTGTATTTTTGGTCGTGTTGTTTAATTTTTTAATTTTTTTTTTAGTTGGTAAACATACCACGTGGGGTTTTGTGTGTATGTGGGCTGATTTGGTGTGTCTGCCTTGTGTGGTTTTGCTGTCTATAGGCTACTTAGGATACTATAAGATACATTTCCCCTTGTTGAGGAAAAGGGAGCGGCCTGAGGCTGTTAGGAATTGTGGGAGTTGAAGTCCAAAGCACCTGAAAGCAGGGCCCAAGTTGGCCCAGGCCTGAGTTACATTCTCGCTGTAAATAAATTCCGCATAAGAGTTTTGCTCAGTGACTTTTGGTCTCAATCTGCATGATGCTTTGCTCCAAAGTGATTGGACGTCTTAATTGGTCACCACGGGTCCCCGTCCGTCCCTTCTCCCTTCCCAAAGCACACAGCCCAAAGGGTCATCAAGGGACGGTGGGGATCCGTTTCCAGAGGCCTCATAACTTTCATGCCTGGGTTGCCACTTCTAATTTCAATGCTCCCTTTGACAAATGCGATTGTGGCAGGAGGGAAGGGAGAGGGGGCGGAGGGGTGGGTGGGGAGATTGTTTACTCTGAAAGAGAAAGCCTCATTGATTCAGGCTCAGAGGCAATTACGGAGAGCATACTTTTCCCCGCATGGCCCCTGCACCTATCAAACAGAAACTGTGAGAGGCGCAACCATTAATCAGGCGAGCCGCTGGAGAGAGCATGGCATGCAGATCAGCCTGGGCCCCCTGAAGCTGATGCTGCGCTCCCCGCTCCCCTCCTCCTCGCATGTCTCATCGTTTAATACGCCATTAGGCCTGTTTGGCTGTTTGGCGCATCAGGCCCTGTGGTGGTTGCAGTCTTTTCTGAGCCACCGCCATGCCAACTGTTGACTTTCCGAAGGATGGATTAGATCCCCGTGCAAATCTCTACCGCCAGATTTGGGATTATTTATTTATTTATTTATTTATTATTTATTTACTTTGCTTCTAGACCGCCTCTCTCAGCCCGAAGGCGACTCGAGGCGGTGTACAAATTTATTTATTTATGTTATTTATTTATTCGTTCGACTTAATCTACCGCTCTCTCTGGAGCCCAGAGCAGTTTACAGAGTTAAAAACAGATGACCACATAAAATGCAATAAAACCAGATTAAAACCCCCAGTTAGAATCAAATTCCAGCAGAACTGCGATGGCAGTAGGAACATGCTGACAGCGACACAACAGGGTGCTGATAACACGGCATTGGTTACGGGCCAAATGCCTGTCTGAATAGCCAGGTCTTTATGGCTCTGCGGAACAGCATTAATTAATTTATTAATTTATTAATTTATTTATTTATTTATTTATTTATTTATTTATTTATTTGGACTTATATGCCGCTAACTCCATACGGCTCGCAGCGGCTTACAAGGTCAAGTACAAACAATACAGAATAAAAAGACAGACAAGACAATACACCAGAGAATACATAAATAGACATACAACATACAGGGTGAGACATCACAGGGTGAACAACAGCAGATAGGGAAGGGGAAGACCAGGCTCATGCCAGAGGGCAGAGCCACTTGGTGGAGCTATCGAGGGCGACCATCAAATGGGGGGAGCCGGGGGGGGGGGTCCCACAAATCGAGGAACGTCCTCAAAGACTCCAAGTCTAAGCAGTGACAGTCACTGTGGTGTCGGTTATTGCCAGCCTGTAGACCATGCCTCGTCATCGGCGGCTTGTCCACCCTCCTAGGTTGGGGGTTCGCCGGTGGAGGCGCCCCGTGCCTGTGGGGAGTGTTCCGGAAAGTCCTGGGACGGGGCCCTCCGGGGGCACCTTCCGGAAGACAGCCACCGTTGGGGGGGGGGAGGTATTACAGAGCAGGGGAGGGACGTCCTCCGGCCCCGGCCCCTACCCCATCCTCGACCCCGTCTCTGCCTCATCGGGTGTCCATCGGACTTGGGCGACCCACCGGGGCCCGGGCTGGCCACAGTCAGGGGGACCGCCGGCAGCCGCCCCGCACGTCGCCGGGGCCGCTCCCCCGGAACCCTCGCCAGGACTCCCTCGATGTCCACCGCATCCGTCGCGGGCCGCCTGCGCAGCGGCAAAGGGAGCTCGCGGCTTTGGGCGGCGGGACTGGCAGCGGCGGCAACTCCACGACAGGGGCCGCGGGCGCGGTCCCAGCCACTGGGGAAGGTGGAGGGGCGGGGCCAGGGACGCCGGGCTGAATGGGGTCGGAGCCATGTTGGGGCAGCCAGCCGATGCCTCCACCGTCGAGCCGGGGTAGCGTCCCAGGGCCGCCACGGGCTCCACCACTGGACCGCCGTTGCTCTCACTGGGGTCTCGACCGTGGGCGGGGTCGCCTCCTCCGAGAGGGGGGGCCCTCGGCAGCCCGCCGGCCTTCCTCCGAAGGTCCATCTGTGGGGTCGGGGCTGGCCACTCCACTCGGCCTTCTCCCCTCCAGACTCGGGTGCGGGGGGGCCGAACAAGGCGGGCCCAGTGCTCCGCCGGCCGCATCCCCAGGCCCAGGGCAGGGGCCCGGGCAGCGGGGGGCGGCCGCGCCGCACAAGGACGCCAGCCTGTCCAACTCACCCAGCCAGAAGGCCAGCCGCTCGACCAACTGGCCGAGATGATGGGCGAGGCCGGCAAGGTCCGGCGGTACGTCCCTGGTGTTCCCGGGTTGTTCGCTAGCGTCCCCTTGGGTGGAGTTGGAAGGGGTAGAAGGCCCGGCCTCTTCCAGGCCCGGCCAAGGTACAGGGGACCAAGCCAGGCACCCCTGGGGGGTCACTGTGGTCGCCGCAGTCGCTGCAGTCCCCAAGCCGGGGGGCCTCCCAGAGGCAGCAACGTCCCTCAGTCCCGCAAGGGCCCTGAGGACGGAGGACGGCGCCTGAACAGCCTCCAAGGTGAGCTCGGCGTCGGCCTGCAGGACCTCGAGAAGGGGGAGGCAGCGCCTTGGATGGCTCGCAGCTCTTCGGGGAGGGTGTTCCACAGGGTTGGCGCAGCTACGGCAAACGCCCTCTGCCGCGTGCTAGCAAGTCTATAGGCCTTAATCCCAGGCACATACCGTAGATTGAGCCCCTCTGAGCGCAGTGATCTCCTGGGCACATAAGGGGTAAGCTGCTCCCTCAGGTACACTGGCCCCAAACCATATAAGGCCTTGAAAGTTAGAACTAACACCTTGAAGGTGATTCAATTGGGAGCCAGTGCAGCTCGCGCAAGAGAGGAGTTATGTGGGCAGATCTTGGGGCTTCTGAGAGCAGGCGCGCTGCTGCGTTCTGCACCAGCTTGAGTTTCCGGATCGCCGACAAGGGTAGGCCAATGTACAGCGCATTACAGTAGTCGAGCCTCGAGATGACCGTGGCTTGGATCACCGTGGCCAGGTTGCAGCAGGAGAGGTAAGGAGCCAGACGTTTTGCCTGACGCAGGTGGTAAAACGCTGTCTTGCAGGCGCAGGCAATCTGCGCCTCCATAGACAGCTGGGGGCCCAGCCGGACCCCTAAGCTCTTGACTAAAGGCTGCGGGCGAAGTGCCATGCCGTCAAACGTCAGCAGGTGGATCTCTGCCCCCCCCCCCCCCCGCGGCCCAGCCACAAGATCTCCGTCTTCGCCGGGTTCACCTTCAACTTACTGGCTCGCAGCCATCCAGTTACGGCTTCTAGGCACCGATGGAAATTATCGGATACAGAGTCCGCTCCGGAGTCCATCCTCAGAACGAGCTGGGTGTCGTCAGCATAATGATGGCATTCCAGCCCAGTGGTCGCATGTAGATGTTAAATAACAGCGGGGAGAGAATGGCCCCCTGAGGGACTCCACAATAGAAGGGGGCGCCCTCGGAGACCGCCCCTCCCCACTTCACTCGCTGCAGGCGGTTTTGGAGGAAGGAGGTCAGCCAGTTGAGAGCTGTCCCCCTCACCCCCGCCACCGCCAGGCGGTGTGTCAAAAGTTGGTAATCGACAGTATCAAACGCTGCCGTGAGGTCCAATAACACGAGCAGCGCCGATCCGCCTCGGTCCAAATGGCAACGGAGTAGGTCTGTGATGGAGACCAGGACGGTCTCTGTCCCATGGCCCGAACGGAAGCCGGACTGGAAGGGGTCTAGCAGGTTGCGTCATCCAAGAATGCCTGCAACAAATAGCAAGAACTGCCCAAGACAAACACATCAACAACTATCAACGCAATTCCACCATATACAAATTAGCACTGAACATTAAAAACCCAATATCAGTGTCTCATTATTAAATCGGTTTCCAATTGCATCGTCGTCGTTCCAAAGGTCTCAATTTGATCATCATACTACATCTGCAAATACTCGGTCAAATAGCCAGGTCTTGACCTTCTTGCGAAATGTCAGGAGGGAAGGGGCATCCTAGGAAGGGCGTTCCAAAGCCGAGGAGCCATCACTGAAAAGGCCCTGTCTCTCGTCCCCACCAAAGCAGGTGGGACTGAGAGCAGGGCCTCTCCGGATGATCTTAAGCATCTTGAGGGTTCGTAGGAAGAGATGCGTTCGGACATGTAAGTTTGGACCAGACCCGTTAAGGGCTTTAAAGGCTACAGCCAGCACTTTGAATGGTGCCCGGTAGCAAACTGGTAGCCAGTGGAGTTGGCACAACAGGGGAGTTGTGCGCTCCTGAGTGCGCTCCTGTTATCAACCTGGCTACTGTCCGTTGGACCAGTTGAAGCTTCGAACAGTCTTCAAAGGCAGTCCCACGTAGAGGGCATTGCAGTAATCTATACGGGATGTAACCAGAGCGTGGACTACCATGGCCAAGTCAGACTTCCCAAGGTACGGGAGCAGTACCTTGGGAAGAGATTAGATCCAATGCAAATCTCTACCTTCACGTTTGGGCACTTTGCAAGGTGATACACACTGGTAGAACAAGCAATAGAAACAGTGTTGTGAATGAGCCTCCAGGTACTACAGGTAGTAGCATGGAGGAAGGTGCTGAGGCAGTAACATCAAGCAGTAGCTCAGTTTGGGGTGCGGCTCTGGATGATCAGGTTCCTACAGCTGGGGTCAAGAGAGTGGCTAGTGCTTCAAGCCTTGACGAAGACAGAGAACAGAGGAGGAAAATTCAGCATCTACTTAGGGAGCCTTCTGAGTCTGATACATGTGAAGGGTTTCCAGGGAATGCAGAAGAAAGTGATACAGACCTAGATTCGGCATTGGTGCAGGAAGTGAGAGATGTATGCAATGCGGACTTGAGGGACAGCCATTTCTGGGGTTTCAGACGGATCAGGACTGGCCGTCTTCTCATTCAGAAGCTGAAGGGGTCCCTTTAAGTCAAGAAGAGCTTTGGCTGGCTTGGAGATTTGGGCATGGTGCAACAGCTGCAGGAAATGGGAATGCTGCTGCTTTGGAACAGGGCGGGTTCTCTGATGACTCTGATTGTTAGTGCTATAAGAGAAGTGAGTATTTGGCTTGACCCTCACGGTGGTCAAGGAGTTGCTATTCTGGTTCGTGTATCCTGTGTTCCTGTATCTTTGTTCCTGGTTTCCAGATTACTCCGGCTGCAGTGTACCTCTTGACCTTCGCTGTGACTGCTCTCTTGTCGACTCTGGAACGTCTCCTCCTTTTCTGTCTGCTTTTCTCCTGTCCCATGACTCCCGGATCGGTATTGGACTACGCTTCATGGACATTCCCTTGACTGGACGCCGCAGAAGGACGTCTGCTGTTTGCGTTTGAGTTCTTTTCTTCTCAGCATTTTTGGTTTTGGGTTTCCTGGGATTATTGGGGGGTTTTACAGCCGAAGATAGGCAATTTTTTGTTATTCCAACTTCCATTTGATGTTTAAATAAACTTTTGTTATCTTTTAACTCCTGGACTCAGCCACTGGCCGTCTCTGTACCACAACAAACAGGCTACACAGCAAGCATGGGCTATTCATAAAGCTCACACAAAACTCACGCAAAGACTGGGTGTATCAAACATATAAAAATATTAATTATGTGGTTCAATATAAAGTGTATATTCATATATAGCAGTGTTTCTCAACCTGGGGGTCGGGACCCCCCAGGGGGGTCGCGAGAGGGTTTAAGAGGGGTCACCAAAGACCATCAGAAATACATGTTTTCTGATGGTCTTAGGAAATCCTTTGGCAGAGAAGGTTGAAGAGCTCCCTGCCTCTCTTTCTTTATGGAAACAGACTGCGAATTCTCCCACCTAAAGCTCTCCTCTGCTGTGATTGGCGGGCCTCCCTGCCAAGTGGGGGGCTGTTTCTGAGACTCCCAAGTGGGGAGGGGAGAGCAGGCGTGCTCGGCGCATGGTAGCATGATGCGCATGTGTGGGTGAGGGAGAGCGTTAGAGCTGGGATGGAGGCTCACGCCAGCTAGTCCCTGCAAAGCATGAGGGTTCTGTGTAGGAAGTTTGACCCAATTCTATCATTTGTGGGGTGCAAGGGGCTCTTTGATTGGAGGTGAACTATAAGTCCCAGCAACTACAACTCCCAAATGTCAAGATCTATTTTCCTGAAACTCCACCAGTGTTCACATTTGGGTATATCGAGGATTCGTGTCAAGTGTGGTCCAGATCCATCCTTGTTGAGTCTATAGTGCTCTCTGGATGTAGGTGAACTACAACTCCCAAACTCAAGGTCATTGCCCACCAAAACCTTCCAGGATTTGTTGTTGGTCACAGGAGATTTGCGTACCAAGTTCGGTTCAATTCCATTGTTGGTGAGTTCAGAATGCTCTTTGATTGTAGGTAAACTATAAATCCCAGCAACTACAAATTCCAAATGACAAAATCAATCCCCCAACCAAAAAAAAAATATAGTTATGAAGTAGCCATGAAAATAATGTTATGGTTAGGGGTCTCCACAACATGAGGAACTGTATTAAGGGGTCGCAGCATGAGGAAGGTTGAGAAGCACTGATATAAAGAGTCATCAACACATTGTTTCAAATATCAGCGTGAAAACCAAAGTCTTTAAAGTTAGTGGAGCTGAGTCCATATATTTACGCTGAGGAGGTAGTCTTGTGGAGCTTACAAAGCCTCAAAGTCAGTAATATCCAATCGTTTAAGAGACACACGAACTCACGGGTCCCGAGTGTAAACAGCTAGAGGAACTGGCGTCACCACCAAAGAATAGGGTAGCTGGAAACACGCCTACGGCTGTCGCTGTACGGACACCACGGTATGGCCGTTTCGCGTGACAAGCACGCTTCTTCAGGGCGTTCCTGCTTCGGGACGCTCCTCCTTGGTATTGTATCAAAGCGAATTGAGCTGATAATTTTACTAGAAGGCAATCTGGATATTTTTATCCTATTAACATATTTTTATCCATATTGTCTTCTAGTAAAATTATCAGCGCAATTCGCTTTGATACAATACCAAGGAGGAGCGTCGGGGAAGAAATGTATGGAAAAAATATTAAAGCACAGCGTTCTTGAATATCAGGACATCCTGATGAGAATAGTACTTGACAGGTTAATTGTCTTCTCAGTTCGAGACTTATTCTATCTATCTATCTATCTTTCAGGCATGCGTAGGTTCATTCGGAATCTTCGTAATTCGAAATAAATTTGGGTCAAATTCCTTTTTATTTATTTATTCATTCGATTTTGTATTCCGCTCCTCCCCACAGGCTCGGGGCGGATGACAACAATGTATATGGGCGTCATGTCACAGACATGCAGCCCCACAATAAAAAGCATAAAACACATTAAAAACACAATCTAACACATTCCGAGGTGCAGGGTGACATACATAGGTTTCTTGAGGTATAATCCTTCTATGCCTAATTAAAGGCTAGTTCAAGAGGCGGTCTTACAGGCCCTTCTGAATGGTACTAGCTCAGAGATGGCTCGAGCACTGTCCGGCAGAGAGTTCCACAGCGCTGGGGCTGCTGCAGAAAAGGCTCTCTGTCTGGTCGCAGATAGGTGACAGGAGCGGACTGATGGGATCGTCAGCAGATTCTGTTCATCTGACCGCAGTGATCTCGGGGGTAAGTACGGGGTAAGGCGGTCCCTCAAGTACGCAGGCCCTAGGCCGTTTAAGGCCTTAAAGGTCATTACCAACACCTTGAAGGCGATTCGGTACTCAATAGGAAGCCAGTGCAGCTGCCGGAGGATGGGCGTGATATGCTCCCTCACCGGCGAGCCCGTCAGCAGCGGCGGCGGCGTTCTGCACTAGCTTGAGTTTCCGGTGTCGACAAGGGAAGGCCAACGTAGAGGCGTTACAGTAGTCCAGTCTCGAGATGACCGTCGCTTGGATTACCGCCGCCAGGTCGCTCCTGGACAGGTAGGGTGCCAGTCGCCTAGCCTGTCGTAGGTGAAAGAAGGACACCCTGCTGACCGCAGAGACCTGGGACTCCATGGTCAGCAGGGAGTCTAACTGAGCACCTAAGCTCTTAACCGAAGATGACGGGCTAAGCCGCTTGCCATCCAGGGTAGGCAACCGGCACCCACCCAGCCCAGGGCGACCGGGCCACAGAATCTTCGACGGATTCACCTTCAGCCGGCTGGCACGCAGCCAACCAGTCACGGCCTCCAGGCATCGATGGAAACAATCGGGTACGGTGTCCTGCCTGCCGTCCATTCTCAGCAGAAGCTGGGTGTCATTCGCGTACTGATAACACTCCAGACCAAAGTCACGGGCCAGCTGGGCCAGGGGGCGCATGTAGATGTTGAATAATAAGGGGGAGAGGATGGCCCCCTGGGGGACCCCACAATTAAGTGGGGACCTCCCGGAGACCCCCCCCCCCCCTCCACACGTTGTCCCCGGCCCTGGAGGAAGGAGGCCACCCATTGAAGGGCAGTCCCCCCGACCCCAGCGCCGGCTAAACGGTGGGTCAACAGTGCGTGATCTACCGTATCAAACGCTGCTGTCAGATCTAACAAGACAAGCAGAGCTGATCCACCCTGGTCCAGCTGGCGGCGGTTGGTCTGTAATGGCGACAAGCACGGTCTCTGTCCCATGCCCAATATGGAAGCCGGACTGGTAGGGATCAAGTCCAGCTGTGTCATCTAAGAACCGCTGCAGCTGATCCGCTGCTGCCCTCTCAATTACTTTGAAGCGATTTTGAAGTGATTTGGGAACCCGGAAGTATCCTTGCCAAGTATCCTTGCTAGTTAGTCACCAGATGAGGACCGGGAAGCAGGTGGGGTGGGGTGGCAATGCTCGCCCGAGACAAGTTTGTTCTCAGGAGGATTCCGGCGCCGAACATCTCTGGGATTGAGTGTGTCGGTCTTGTGTGGGATTTGCAGGAGATTTGCAGGTCTTGTGTGGGATTTCTGCTGGTGTACCGAGCGCCTAACGCACCAGCAGAGAGCCTCTCAACGCTGCTGGAGGCGGTATCAGAGTGGGCCTTGCGGTTCCCTAAACTTATTGTCTTGGGGGACTTCAACCTCCATGCTGAGTCTGCCATCGTTTCTAGAGCAGTGGAGGACCTAGTGTCAACCATGGCAACAATGGGACTCTCTCTTTGTAATTCTGGGCCCACACATCAGGCCGGTCACACCCTGGATTTGGTCTTCGGCGCCGGTATCCAAGTGACCCTAACCTCATCTACGGAGGTGCCATGGTCGGACCACTGCGTCCTGGGAATCCAGTCAGAGCTAGCCCCCCCCCCCCCTGTAAGGGCGCCGAACCAATTTGGGTTCGCCCGAGGTAATCCAGGCGACGGACATCTTGAGGCTGGACTACTGTAATGCCCTTTACATTGGCCTTCCTTTGTCGGTGATCCGGACGCTCAAACTAGTGCAGGACGCTGCAGCGAGACTCCTGGTTGGAGTACCGGCCAGGACTCACATCACTCCAACTCTGCGGCAGGTACACTGGTTGCCAATCAAGCACTGCATCATCTTCAAAGTGTTGGTTTTCACCTTTAAGGCCATTTATGGTCTGGGGCCAGTGTACTTGAGGGACCGTCTCCTTCCATATGTTCCCCAGAGATCACTTCGATCTGAGGATCAAAATCTCTTGAAGATTCCCTCCATACGAACCTTCCATCTGTCCTCAACTAGACAGAGGGCCTTTTCCGTGGTGGCACCGAGCCTATGGAACACTCTGCCGGCCGAAGTCCGAGCAATAAATGAGCTGCCGACTTTTCGGAAAGCCTGTAAGACAGCTCTTTTTCGGCAGGCATTTAATCTTTAGCCACCCTGGTTGTGGATGACAACATTGTTTTAACTGTTCTGATTTTTTACTGTTTTACTGTTTGTACTGTTTTAAATTGTTAAGTCGATATGCTGCAAACAGCCCTGAGCCAAATCGGATAGGACAGTATACAAATCAAAATAATAAATAAAATAAATAATTAATAAATAAAAGTAAAAAATCCCTCCCATGAAATCACTTCGTTTGCACCTGGTCTCCTTATCTGTGAGCCAGCGAGACAAGCAAACCCTTCCTTGCCAGCCCTGTTGACATAACTCTAATCTCTCTGACCTTGACAAACACTTAATGTATAAATCAAACTAAACAAGGGCAGGTACCTAAAGCACGAGTGATAAACACAAGTTGGTATCTCAATCAGAAAGTATAATAACGTAGACACCGAGTCTTATGTATCAAAATACAACTACATTTTATAATTCAAGTCCCATGAATAGGGTAATGGGGTGCTTGATGCTCTAGTATATTATTCAATACATATAATGGCAATATCAGTGCACTTAGAGCGAGATAAACAAATAATCAAGGGTACATAACTTCAATAGAGCATAGGCAAGTCAAACTGCTAATGAGGCAGTCAAAAGTAACATATACATATAATAGAAGCGCCTTATATACACATCATACACTCTGAATATAGAGGGTGCAAGGCAAATAAACACATTGGAGTATGAACGACCACTCCCGGGGATGAGGCGTAAAGTCTTAATGGGAATTCCCATATGCACAGTCCCAGTGCGCTAAAGATAACCCTCAAAGCTCGCTGTGAGGCAAAGCTCCAGGCGAGCCGCAGCTAAATGAAGCGTTCCACGTTCCAAATGAAAGAATATTCAAAGAGGCGATATCGTCACTTACAGGAGAGCAGGTTGTAACCAGGAATGTCCTCCGTAGTGTGATAGTAAGGCGGGTTCTCCTGTAGTGAAGGAGAGCCGTAAAGGTCGCAATGGCTGTAAGCGAACGCGAAGCGAAAAAAAGCCGCGGATTGCGGTGTCCTTTTGAAATGGGCTGCGAGGGAAGAATTAGCGGGGAGATGAGTCGTACAGGGTGTTCAAGGTTAGAAAGTAGGAACTGCGCAGGGTCTCCTCGGTCTGGAGTAGGGCAGCCCGGCGGCGCTACCAATGCAAGGCCGGCTTCGTCACCGTTTCGCCCCCTAGGGGCTTCATCAGGGTAACTTTCAGCAGTGTTGAACGGCGTCCAAGCATCAGAATCAGTAGGTCAATCAATCCTCAATGGAAGGTGGGGACGCCATAGCATTATACTTTCTGATTGAGATACCAACTTGTGTTTATCACTCTTGACAAACACTTGTCTTCCCCAATTTCCTCAGACAGCACTTCTAGCATGTTCCCGTGGGAAGGGCCTTCATCGTTCTCCTGGGAATCGCCAGGCTGGGTTGTTGTGCATTTTTCCAGGCAGTACGGCCATGTTCCAGAAGCATTATCGGGGTGGGGGTGGGGTTTCCCTCCCACTGACTCCCCTCCCTGGCATGTGCTTCCATTCTTCTTACCTGGCACCTGCTGTTTCTACTCTAGAGTAAGAGTTGTCAGCTGCAAGCAGGAAATGGCTTGGCCCAACTTACCGGGCCGAGCATGTTGCGGCGCTGGGTGTCATCACCGCCATCTTGGGCCAGGGGGCTTCTTCTTCTCAGAAGCCCCTTGGGTGGCAGAAAAGTTTCCTGCTGGCTGGGCCAGCAGGCCAATTGTCGGGCCGGCTCCACCTTGTTTGGGCCTTGCTAGGGGCCAGCCCAGCAGCAGGCTGGCCGACACCTGATCCAGGACCCATGCATGACTGCCAACCCTTGTTCCTGTTATCAATAAATGAGTTGTGGCCATTTTCTACTCCAATAAATCCATTTACATATCTTATTGGTTAACTCAGTGTTTCCCAACCTTTTTTGAGCCGCGGCACACTTTTGACATTAAAAAAATCCGGGGGCACACCACCAACCAAAATGACACAAAATGACACTCTAACACAGTAAAGAACGGCTGGGGATGGTGGCCTGCTGGGAGCAGCTGGTGGGAGTGCCAAAGCCGGGGGAGGGGGCGGAGCCATGCCGCACCATGCCTCGCCCTCTCCTCCCAGCTTCAGCTCTCCCACCAGTTTCTCCAGCCTTGAGGGAGAAGTGGCAAGCCAGCGGTGGCAGAGCCAACACAATGTTGGCTTGGCACTGTCCTCAAGGCTGGAGCAGCTGCTGGGAGTGCCGAAGCCAGGGGAGGGGGTGGAGCCAGGCCGCGCCATGCCCCGCCCCTCCCCAGCTTCAGCTCTCCCACAGAGGAGGAGCATGAGCGGTGGACGGGCTTCAGTGGGCGGGGCTCCTCCTCCATGCAGCTTCAGCGAGCGAGGGGCGAGAGTCATGGCAGGAGTCATGGCGGATTGGAGGCTGGCTGGGGAAACAGCCAAAGGAGGCAGCGCCCCGGCCCCTTCTTCTTTTTCCTTCGCCACCGCCCGGCCCGTCCTCCTCCTCCCCCAAGCAGCAGGAGTTTGGCAGTGGGGGAGAGGAAGGGGGGCAGAGAGCTTTTCTTGCGGCACAGCAGGAGGTCCGTCACAGCACACTAATGTGCCAAGGCACACTGGTTGAGAAACACTGGGTTAACTGGAGGGAGGTGTATCACCCATGCACACGAAACTGGCAAGCATGCATGCTTTCCAGGCCTGTCTGCATGCCATGCTGCACAGGCACTCTCATTGGAAAGAGTGTGTGTTGGGGGGGGGGGGCATGCAGGAAGGTCCAGAAAGTGTGCTTGTCTGCCTGGCAACCTGGAAGACTTGATCAAGTCTTCCGGGTTGCCCCTGCAATCGGCCCCCGCAGGGATGGCAGGCACTCTAAAGCCGTCGCTCCTCCGGCCTGTCTGCCGACACAGGACCCACAGAGCCCGCGATGGGATGGCGGTACCGGCACTCCTTCCTCTTGGCCCTGCCCTCAACGCCCTTCTCCCGAGCCGGACAGAATCGGCTGCCGGGCTGGATCAGGCCCGCGGGCCGTAGGTTGCCCATAGTTTTCCCGTGCATAAGCGTCAAAACTGGACCGTCTCTTTTTATATTTATAGAAAATCTTCAATCCGTGTTTATAAGCTTATAGACAGCAAAACTACACAACGAACACACACAAAACCAGGCCACACTGACACATAATCCAACGAGGTATGTTTGCCAACCCCCCAAATTAGACACCAGACAAAAACCGTAAAAACATTTGGGACTACAAGTCCCAGAAACCACTGGGGCAAGCCAAGAAAAAAAACACATGGCAAATGCGGTTGGAACAGCGCCCTTTCCTCCCCCCCTCCCAACAGATCGGGTGGCCACTGTGCTTCTCAATCCCTCCCCCTTCGCAAACAACACACGGAATGCGCAAAAACCCCCCGGCCAATCAGAGGGGTGGCGCGAGGAAAAGCTCTTCTACTCACCCCTCCCAACAGATTGGGCGCCCTAAAGCACAGTGCACACCTGTGCTTCTCGCCGCCTCATCACCCCCACAAAAGCCACACACCGTGTTCGCGCACTCCCCTCCAAACAGATCAGGTGCACGAAAGCACCGTGCGCGCCTATGCTCCCCACCCCCTCGCAAACAACACATGGAGCGCGTGAACCCCCCGGCCAATCAGAGGGGCGGCGCAAGGAAAAGCTATTCTACTTATCCCTCCCAACAGATCGGGCGCCCTAAAGCTTCTCCCTGCCCCCCCCAGGCCTGTGTGTGTGTGTGTGTGGGGGGGGCGAATGACTGGACCAGGTTACTGTTTGGGATGGATGGATGGATGGATGGGAGGAGAAAGGAAGGATAGCAGGAAGAGGGGAGGGAGAGGATGTGAAAGGAACTGAAGGATAGAAGGAGGGAAGAAGGAAGGTAGGATGGATGGATGGAAGGAAGGAGGGGAGGAGAAAGTAAGGAAAAAGGAAGGATAACAGGGGAAAGGAATACTATATCATTTTCTACTTCCTTCTTTGCCTCTTTCCAGCCTTTCATCCCCTTTTTCTTTCCTTTCTACTTTCTCTCCTTCCTTCGATACCTCTTTCTTTCCTTCCTATTACTATTGATGTCGCTGTGGTAATTAAGCAGACCTTCTCATTACTTAATTTTCCATTCCACCAGACTATGCCACAGCAGCGCGTGGCCGGGTACAGCTAGTGTCCCTATGAAAGGACCCCATAGATGGGGAATTTGCGGGGATAGTAGGCTCTCATGGCATTCTGTGAGCTCTCTTGTCCATTTGGATGGGATGCAGAAAGGAGTAGCACAAGGAGGAGGAGACAGCCAATCCCTTGGCTTTTCCTCAATGTGACGGTCACTCAATCTCTCTCTCTCTCTCTCGGCATTACTTCACGAACGAAGATAATTAGGAAGGACCCACAGAGCCCGCGATGGGATGGCGGTACCGGCACCCCTTCCTCTTGGCCCCGCCCTCAACGCCCTTCTCCCGAGCCGGACAGAATCGGCTGCCGGGCCGGATCAGGCCCGCGGGCCGTAGGTTGCCCGCCCCTGCCTAGATTCTCGCACTTAACTGGAGGAAAAGGATCTTAGAATCACACCGGTGGGCCGAGAGATTCCTAAAATCAAGTCTGTATGCAATCAAATCCAAAAAAGTCAAATAATCCCAAAGTACATTAGAGCAGTGTTTCCCAACCTTTTTTGAGCCGCGGCACACTTTTAACATTTAAAAAATCCGGGGGCACACCACCAACCAAAATGACACAAAATGACACTCTAACACAGTAAAGAACGGTTGGGGGATGGTGGCCTGCTGGGAGAAGCTGCTGGGAATGCCGAAGCCGGGGAGGGGCGGAGCCAGGCTGCGCCATGCCCCGCCCCCTACCCCTGGCTTCACCTCTCCCAGCCGCTGCTCCAGCCTTGAGGGGGCAGTGCCAAGCCAGCGGTGCCAGAGTCAGCACAATGCTGGCTTGGCACTGTCCCCTCAAGGCTGGAGCAGCGGCTGGGAGTGCCGAAGCCAGGGGAGGGGGCAGAGCCAGGCCGCACCATGCCCCTCCCCCTCCCCCCAGCTTCAGCTCACCTACAGGCCGTGCCATGCCCCTCCCCCTCCCCACAGCTTCAGCTCTCCTACAGAGGAGGAGCATGAGCAGTGAATGGGCTTCAGTGGGCGGGGCTCCTCCTCCACGCGGCTTCAGCGAGCGAGGGGCGAGAGTCATGGCGGATTGGAGGCTGGCTGGGGAAACGGCCAAAGGAGGCGGCGCCCCAGTCCCTTCTTCTTTTTCTTCGCCACTGCCCGGCCCTTCCTCCTCCTCCCCCAAGCAGCAGGAGTTCAGCAGGAATGGGGGGAGGAAGGGGGGCAGAGAGCTTTTCTCGCGGCACAGCAGGAGGTCCGTCACGGCACACTAGTGTGCCACGGCACACTGGTTGAGAAAGACTGCATTAGAGAAATGTTTCACATCCCATGCTCTTTCTAAATAAATACTTATCCAAAGGAAATGGAATGGCGCTCTCACCCACCACCAGTTATATCACGTTAGAGAAGCGGGTGGAGGTGACCTAGATTCCGGAAAGCTCCAACTCCGTCTCGGGCCCCCTCCCTTCCTGCAAACCAGATCTAAGACAAAGCACCTTGACTGAAAATCCATTAATGCATTAAAAGGCTGGGATTACGACGAGCCATTACCTAGTCTCCCCTATGCCCATCTTCCTTTGAAAACACCCTAATTTGGGGGAGAAGATGCATCTCCCTCCAGAGGGTAAATCTCTTATGTCTTCTCTTTCTTCCCTCGGGGTTTCCTAGAGAACGGTATCAATCATCTCTCTCTCTCAGTAGGTTATATTAAATCAGGAGCAACGGACGGCGGAATGAACAAGCAGCCGCATGCATCATTTTGCAAATTTCTTGGACAGAAGCAAAAGAGCTAATTCTTTAAGTAGCGGCAATGTATTCATTATGCGAGGACAGCGGAGCAGAAACAGCCGCTCATAAGAAATAAATTGGAAATCACACCTCTTCTCTCCGGGGACAATTGCGGCGTCGGGAAAGGGTGTGACTAATTTATCTTTTTCTCCCCCTTGCGGAGAGATCTTATTTGAATATGTGTCCACTTCACTCGCTCGAGCCAGGAGCCTGGGGTTTTTCCTTTAATTGGAAAGGCAAACTAATCCACGCGGCTTTGGAGCTGGGCTGCATATTATTAACCAATGGGCGCATTCAGCAGAGCAAGAAGAAGCGCCTGGAGTTGGCTGAAGAGGGAGAAAACATCTAAGCTAAACTCAACAACATTGTTCCCAGCCATTCCTATACAGGCAGTCCCCAAGGCTTCTTACCTGTTTCTACTCTAGAGGAGTGGTGCTCAGTTGCAGGCAGGCACATGCTGTTTTTGTCTGTATCTACTCTAGGAGGCTCAGTCAGGCAGACACACGCTTTAAGCAGGCTTCTTGTCTGTTTCTACTCTAGAGGAGTGGTGCTCAGTTGCAAGCAGGCACGGCAGACACACGCTTTAAGCAGGCTTCTTGTCTGTTTCTACTCTAGAGGAGTGGCAAGTGCTCTTAGTTTCACTCTAGAAGAGGCATGCAGGCAGACACACGCTTTAAGCAGGCGTCTTGTCTGTTTCTACTCTAGAGGAGTGGTGTCTGTTTCATCTACCTGTTTCTACTCTAGAAGAGAGGTGCTCAGTTGCAGGCAGACACACGCTTTAAGCAGGCTTCTTGTCTGTTTCTACTCTAGAGGAGTGGTGCTCAGTTGCAAGCAGGCACATGTTTTAAGGAGGCATCTTACCTGTTTCTACTCTAGAAGAGAGGTGCTCAGTTGCAGGCAGACACACACTTTAAGGAGGCATCTTACCTGTTCTTTAAGACAGGCTTTAAGCTTCTTACCTGTTTCTACTCTAGAGGCAGTTTTAAGGTGCTCAGCTGCAAGCAGGCACATGATTTAAGCTTTAAGAGAGGCATCTAACCTGTTTCTACTCTAGAAAAGGAGAGGCAGCTCAGCTGCAGGCAGGCAGTTGCAAGCAGGCACGTAAGGAGGCATCTTACCTGTTTCTACTCTAGGGGAGAGGTGCTCAGTTGCAAACAGGCACGTTCTTTAAGGAGGCTTCTTACTTGTTTCTACTTTAGAGGAGTGGTGCTCAGTTGCAGGCAGGCACACACTTTAAGGAGGCATCTTACCTGTTTCTACTCTAGAGGAGAGGTGCTCAGTTGCAGGAAGGCATGTGCTTTAAGGAGGCTTCTTACCTGTTTCTACTCTAGAGGAGAGGTGCTCAGCTGCAGACATGTGCTTTAAGCAGGCTTCTTACCTGTTTCTACTCTAGAGGACAGGCACTCAGTTGCAGGCAGGCACATGTTTTAAGGAGGCTTCTTGTATGTTTCTACTCTAGAGGAGAGGTGCTCAGCTGCAAGCAGGCACATGATTTAAGGAGGCTTCTTACCTGTTTCTACTCTAGAGGAGATGTGCTCATTTGCAGGCAGGCACATGTTTTAAGGATGCTTCTCACATGTTTCTACTCTAGAGGAGAGGTGCTCAGCTGCAAGCAGGCACATGATTTAAGGAGGCTTCTTACCTGTTTCTACTCTAGAGGAGAGGTGCTCAGTTGCAGGCAGGCACATGTTTTAAGGAGGCTTCTTACCTGTTTCTACTCTAGAAGAGAGGTGCTCAGTTGCAGGCAGGCACGTTCTTTAAGGAGGCTTCTTACCTGTTTCTACTCTAGAGGAGTGGTGCTCAGCTGCAGGCAGGCACACGCTTTAAGGAGGCTACTTACCTGTTTCTACTCTAGAGGAGAGGTCCTCAGCTGCAGGCAGGCACACGCTTTAAGGAGGCTTCTTACCTGTTTCTACTCTAGAGGAGAGGTGCTCAGCTGCAGGCAGGCACATGATTTAAGGAGGCTTCTTACCCCTTTCTACTCTAGAGGAGAGGTGCTCAGCTGCAGGCAGGCAAATGTTTTAAGGAGGCATCTTACCTGTTTCTACTCTAGGGGAGAGGTGCTCAGTTGCAAACAGGCACATGTTTTAAGGGGGCATCTTACCTGTTTCTACTCTAGGGGAGAGGTGCTCAGTTGCAGGCAGGCACGTTCTTTAAGGAGGCTTCTTACCTGTTTCTACTCTAGAAGAGAGGTGCTCAGTTGCAGGCAGTCATGCACTTTAAGGAGGCTTCTTACATGTTTCTACTCTAGAGGAGAGGCACTCAGTTGCAGGCAGGCACACACTTTAAGGAGGCTTCTTACATGTTTCTACTCTAGGGGAGAGGTGCTCAGTTGTAGGCAGGCACATGTTTTAAGGAGGCATCTTACCTCTTTCTACTCTAGAGGGGAGACGCTCAGCTGCAGGCAGGCACATGTTTTAAGGAGGCTTCTTACCTGTTTCTACTCTAGAGGAGAGGTCTAACATGGAGGGAAGCATATCTGCATCCAAACTGGGTTAAAAATCCTGTTTGGATGCAGATATACTTCTCTCCGCGTCTCGCCCCAGGTCTAACGTGGAGGGAAGCACATCCGCATCCAAACTGGGTGGACGGTGGTCCAAGCCACGGTCATCTCGAGACTAGACTACTGTAACGCTCTTTACATTGGCCTACCCTTGTCTGTGATCTGGAAACTTAAGCTCGTCCAGAATGCCAAACTGCCAAAACCACTTTAGAGTCTTCCTTGCCTAAAACGGGGGGGGGGGGGGGGATCCTTATGAAATTCATGAGGCTGCCATTAAGTCGACAGGCAACTTGAAGGCGCGTACACCTGAGAAGAGTCCTGTTAATAAATAAAAATGCCTGCACTTGGATATAACTTTTAGCATCGAGCCCTTTCCCGGCAGATGTCTTGTCGGCCTGGGATTATGCAGCGGAGAGGATTATTCATCATTCATCGGGTGTGCATTCGTAATGATCGCCAGCCTGCTCGCAGCCCCCAAGCTGGGTGAGGCATATTTCACTTTTCAATAAATCAAATGGGTCTTCGCCTGGGGAAGGAACGGGGCAACGCCGGGCCTCCGGCTGCAATTTCGGCAGACCCGGCCATGAATATTGCTGTCAGTCATCGCTTAAATATGATACATGGCAGATGGAGGAGAAGGGGGGGGGGGAGCGGGGAGGACTTAGCAGAAAAGTTACCGGTGGCAGCAGGATGGACAGAAAGTTTTCTCAAGGGCTGTGACACTGCGTCGAGGAAAGAGGAAGCAACGGGACAAACAGGATGGCCTATCTATATATATAACTAGCTGAACCCGGCACGCGTTGCTGTGCCATGTCTCTCTCTGTGTGTGTCTCTCTCAGTCTATCTCTCTCTCTATCCCTATCTCTCTCTCTCTCTCTCTCTATAACTTCCTGTGTCTGTCTCTCTCTCTATCTATCCCTATCCTTATCTATCACTGTCTCTCTCTCTGTATATTATTCTCCATCACACTCTCTCTCTATCACTCGCTCTCTCTGGGTCTCTCTATCTCTCTGTACTCACTCTGTGTGTATCACCCAATCTCTCTCTATCTACCACTCACTCTCTCTCTATCCCTATCTATCCTTCCCCCTCTCTCTCACTCTCACTCCTCCCCCCTCTCTCACTCCCTCCCCCTCTCTCACACACACTCCCCCTGTCTCTCTCACACACTCTCTCACTCCCCCTCTCTCTCACTCCCCTCTTTCTCTCTCTCTCTCTATCACTCCCCCTCTCTCTCACTCTCTCATTCCCCCCTCTCACACACTCTCTCACTCCCCCTCTTTCTCTCTCTCTCTCTATCACTCCCCCTCTCTCTCACTCTCTCATTCCCCCTCTCTCTATCACTCCCCCTCTCTCACACACACTCTCATTCCCCCTCTCTCTCACACTCTCTCACTCCCCCTCTCTCTCTATCACTCCCCCTCTCTCTCACTCTCTCATTCCCCCCCTCTCTCTCACTCTCTCACTCCCCCCTCTTTCTCTCTCTCTCTCACTCCCCCCCTCTCTCTCACTCTCTCATTCCCACCTCTCTCACACACTCTCTCACTCCCCCCTCTTTCTCTCTCTCTCTATCACTCCCCCTCTCTCTCTCTCACTCTCTCATCCCCCCTCTCTCTCACACTCCCTTCTTTCTCTCTCTCTCTCTCACTCCCCCCTCTCTCCCACTCTCTCATTCCCCCTCTCTCTATCACTCCCCCCCTCTCTCACACACACTCTAATTCCCCCTCTCTCTCACACTCTCTCACTCCCCCTCTCTCTCTCACTCCCCCTCTCTCTCACTCTCTCATTCCCCCCTCTTTCTCTCTCACTCTCTCATTCCCCCCTCTCTCACACACTCTCTCACTCCCCCTCTTTCTCTCTCTCTCTATCACTCCCCCTCTCTCTCACTCTCTCATTCTCCCTCTCTCTCACACTCTCTCACTCCCCCTTCTTTCACTCTCTCTCTCTATCACTCTCCCCTCTCTCTCACTCTCTCATTCCCCCCTCTCTCTATCACTCCCCCTCTCTCACACACTCTCATTCCCCCTCTCTCTCACACTCTCTCACTCCCCCTCTCTCTATCACTCCCCCCTCTCACTCTCTCACTCCCCCCTCTTTCTCTCTCTCTCTATCACTCCCCCTCTCTCTCACTCTCTCATTCCCCCCTCTCTCTATCACTCCCCCTCTCTCTCTCACTCTCTCATTCCCCCCCTCTCTCACACTCTCTCACTCCCCCTCTTTCTCTCTCTATCACTCCCCCCTCTCTCTCACTCTTTCATTCCCCCTCTCTCACACACTCTCTCACTCCCCCTCTTTCTCTCTCTCTATCACTCCCCCTCTCTCTCTCACTCTCTCACTCCCCCTCTTTCACTCTCTCTCTCTCACTCCCCCTTCTCTCTCACTCTCTCATTCCCCCCTCTCTCTATCACTCCCCCTTCTCTCACACACACTCTCATTCCCCCTCTCTCTCACACTCTCTCACTCCCCCTCTCTCTATCACTCCCCCTTCTCTCACTCTCTCATTCCCCCCCTCTCTCACACTCTCTCACTCCCCCTCTTTCTCTCTCACACTCTCTCTCACTCCCCCCTCTTTCTCTCTCACACTCTCTCACTCCCCCCTCTTTCTCTCTCACACTCTCTCACTCCCCCTCTTTCTCTCTCTCTCTATCTATCACTCCCCCCTCTCTCACTCTCTCATTCCCCCCTCTCTCACACACTCTCTCACTCCCCCCTCTTTCTCTCTCTCTCACTGTCTCTCTCACTCCCCCCCTCTCTCTCACTCTCTCACTCCCCCCCTCTGTCTTTCTCACTCTCTCTCTATCACTCACCCTCTCTCTCTCTTGAAGTTCCGCCTCTCCTGGGGAGAAGTCCTCCAGGGAACTACACTTCCCAGAAGGCCCCGCATGGCTACTTCCGGCCCCAGAGCTGCTCCGGGACAGGGGGTGTGCGGGCGGTGCCGTTCCTGCCTCCTGCGCTTGCTCTTAGGCGTCCTCCAGCATCCTCGAGGGGCTGCCGGACCCGGGGGCCGCGGCTGGACCCGGGTGGTGTGGGCGGTGTTTTGGCCGGCTCTTCCGCGGCCTCCTCGCTCACTTCCCAGGTGGTCCCGGTGGCGCCCGAGCGGGCCAGGGCTGGGAACAGCAGGGAGACGTGTGAGGAGGCCGAGGAGGTAGAGGAGGAGGGGGTTAGGGCGCTGCCGGTGTGGCTGCGAAGGTAACGGTGAGTGAGGAGAGAGGGCGAAGGGGTGGGTTGGTGGGTTGGGGGGGGCCTGAGTGTGCCTGCACGATTGCTCTCCCTCTCTCCTGCACTCACGGCCAGTGCAGAACAGGATGCAATGGGCGGTTATTGGGGGCGGTTTTTTGGGGGGGTTGAAAGGTAGGGAGGTGGGGTTTTTTGTGCTACGAATGTACCCCGTGGTCTGGGGGAATGTGTTGGGTGGGTTTTGTGGTTGGGGGCCCTATAGTTTTCCCGTGCATAAGCGTCAAAACTGGACCGTCTCTTTATATATATATAGAAAATCTTCAATCCGTGTTTATAAGCTTATAGACAGCAAAACTACACAACGAACACACACAAAACCAGGCCACACTGACACATAACCCAATGAGGTATGTTTGCCAACTCCCCCCCCCCCCCCAATTAGACAACAGCCAAAAAACCGTAAAAACGTTTGGGACTACAAGTCCCAGAAACCACTGGGGCAGGCCAAGAAAAAACACACATGGCAAATGCGGTTGGAACAGCTCCCTTTCCTCCCCCCCTCCCAACAGATCGGGTGTCCGCTGTGCTTCTCAACGCCTCCCCCCCTTCGCAAACCACACACAGAGTGCGCGAACCCCCCCGGCCAATCAGAGGGGTGGCGCAAGGAAAAGCTCCTCTACTCACCCCTCCCAACAGATCGGGCGCCGTAAAGCACAGCGTGCGCCTGTGCTTCTCGCCGCCTCCTCACCTTTACAAAAGCCACACACCGTGCTCACGCACTCCCCTCCAAACAGATCCCTTCTCCCTGTCTCCCCCCCCCAGGCCTGTGTATGTGTGTGTGTGTGGGGGGGGCGAATGACTGGACCAGGTCGCTGTTTGGGATGGATGGATGGATGGATGGAAAGGAAGGATAGCAGGAAGAGGGGAGGGAGAGGATGTGAAAGGAACTGAAGGATAGAAGGAGGGAAGAAGGAAGGTAGGATGGATGGATGGATGGATGGATGGAAGGAGGGGAGGAGAAAGTAAGGAAAAAGGAAGGATAACAGGGGAAGGAATACTATATCATTTTCTACTTCCTTCTTTGCCTCTTTCCAGCCTTTCCTCCACTTTTCCTTTCCTTTCTACTTTCTCTCCTTCCTTCGATACTTCTTTCTTTCTTTCCTATTACTATTGATGTCGCTGTGGTAATTAAGCAGACCTTCTCATTACTTAATTTTCCATACCACCCGACTATGCCACAGCAGCGCGTGGCCGGGTACAGCTAGTGTTCCTATGAAAGGACCCCATAGATCTGGAATTTGCGGGGATAGTAAGCTCTGGGGGCTTTCCGTGAGCTCTCTTGTCCATTGCGATGGGATGCGGAAAGAAGTAGCACAAGGAGGAGGAGACAGCCAATCCTCAATGCTTTTCCTCAATGCGACTGTCACCCGGAATGACGACACCAATCATCCAAACTTTTGTTTTTCCCACCATCGTTCTTGACTCCTGGCAGGTGGTCCTTGTGACAGATGTTCCAATGAATCATTTGGGCCACAGAGTTGTGCCTCTGTTTGTAGTCCATCTGTATTATTTTCTCACCGCAGCTGAGGATGTGATCGATGGCTTCATTAGCATTATTGCGCCCCTACTGGGCTTGTTTTGTATCTGCATTATGTACCTGGTTTGTCCTTACCTGCAAAGGACTTTGTTCTATTTCAAATGTGTGGACATTGGTGGGAGGGGCCTGTGTTTTGGCTCCAAAGATGACGTCACCACCTTAACCCCTCCCCTTTCTGAGGTCATCTGAGGGGCTGGACTTCCTTTCTCTGGCCATTCCAACAAAGAGCACATGGATGTCAAGGTGGAAAATCTGAGCCATGCTTGGACATAACATAACATTGTTTGAGTCCACAGTGCTCTCTGGATGTAGGTGAACTACAAAGTCCGCTAATCCGGGCCTGCCCATGAGAACACTTAGATCCGAAGAGATGAACCTCTTAGCTGTGCCCAGTGTCAAGCAATTCCGGCTCACCTCAACGTGGAGAAGGGCGTTTTCAATCATCGCCCCAGTCCTATGGAATGCATTACCCCCAGAGGTTCGGGCCTTGCGCAACTTGTCGTCTTTCTGGAAAGCCTGCAAGGCGTTTCTATTCCGCCAGGCCTTTGAGCTGTGACATGCCATATTTTAGACTCTGTTCTTTTTAGGAAGTGTTTTATTCTTTGATTTAATGCTGTTTGTTAATTGTTGCTTTGTTATGTTGTTGTTGTATGCCGCCCCGAGCCACTGGGAGTGGCGGCTAATGAGTTTAATACATAAATAATGTTGGAGCAATGATGGAAAAGGCTTGTGGCCTAGTTGAGGTCAAATGAAAGGGTTTCACGCTGGGAATGGTCAGAAGATTCAAGTCTTCTGAGCGAAGTGATCTCGAGGGATTATATGGAATCAGGCGATCCCCCAGGTACCATACAAGGCATTGAAAGTAAGAACTAACACCTTGAAGGAGATCCGGTATTCAATTGGTAGCCAGTGCAGATCCTGCAGGATTAGAGTTATGTGGCACTTCGCGGGCTCCCCTGCGAGTAGCCGAGCTGCAGCATTCTGCACTAGTTTAAGTTTCCGGATCACGATCAAGGGTAGGCCGATGTAAAGAGTGTTACAGTAGTCAAGTCTTGAGATGACTGTGGCTTGGATTACTGTGGCTAGATCGTTTCAGGACAGATAGGAGGCCAAACGCTTCGTCCGTCGCAGATGGATTTGGAGTTTTGGGTCTCCATTGACAGTAGAGGGTCCAAATGGACACCCAGGCTTTTTACAGATGATGACGGGCATAGTGCCTCGCCATCCAGGATCAGTAGCTGGACATCCCTATCGCCCGGACGACCCAGCCAGAGGATCTCCGTCTTCGTCGGATTCACCTCGCAGCCATCCAGTAACAGCTTCAAGGCACAGATGGAAATTATTGGGTACGGAGTCCGGCCGGCCCTCCATCCTCAGAATTAGCTGAGTGTCATCAGCGTACTGGTGGCACTCCAGACCAAAGCTACGCACCAATTTGGCAAGAGGTCGCATGTAGATGTTGAACAATACAGGGGAGAGAATGGCTCCCTGAGGGACCCCACAATTTAGGCGGAGCCTCTCAGAAACCATACCTCCCCCTTCTACTCGCTGTCCCCGATTAAGGAGAAAGGAGGACGCCCAATTAACAGCAGTCCCCCTAACCCCTGTCACGGTGAAGGGGTGAGTTAACATTGCGTGGTCTACCATATCAAAAGCTGCCGTGAGGTCCAATAACACGAGCAGCGCTGATCCTCCTTGGTCCAATTGGCAGCGGAGCTGGTCTGTGATGGCGACCAGCACGGTCTCTGTCCCATGCCCAATACGCAGGGCCGGTTCGTCCATTAGGCGGACTACGCAGCGCGTAGGGCGGCGTCACTGGGGAGGGCAATGTCACCCGGGAGGCGCGCCGCTGCGCGCCCCCCGCGCCCGCGGCGCTCGTGCCGCTGCCACTGCGCGTGCTGCACCTTTGTTAGGCAGCCGGGCGCTCCGGCCGCACTTCCGCATGCGCGGATCTTTTTGCGCATATGCGCAAAAAGATCCGCGCATGTGTACTGGCTCCCGCTTTGGAGTCAGTGCACATGCGCAGATTGGCGCATGCGCACTGGCTGCCAAAGCGGGAGGCGCGCTCTGGAACCAGTGCACATGCAGATTGGCGCATGTGCACTGGGGGGGGGGGGCATTTTTTCCCCACGTACCACCCAGGAACAGCTTGGTCCGCCCCTGCCAATACGGAAGCCGGACTGGAAGGGATCTAGTCCGGCTGTGTCATTTAGGAACTGCTGCTGCTGGTCCGCTACTGCCCTCTCCATCACCTTATTGTGGTGAGTAGTGATGGGTTCTGTAGTCCAACAACATTGGGTGGGAAGTCCAATTCAAACTCCACCGCCAGACCTGTATCCCTTCCCTCCAAATGTAAGAGGCACTTGAGATCTTCTCCTCCGCCCCAACGCCTCCTCCGTGCCTTTGATAACAAATAAGCTCAAGATCCCTTTACTGTCTCGGCCATAATTCCCGCTATAAATAGCCCGTTCCTCTTATTTATTTAGTTTTTCAAAAAAAAAATATAATTCTTCTTAATCAGTAAAGTCAGTGGCGGTTTTATAAAAGCTGGATTAGTTCCATTATATTTCCTTTTGAGTCTCCTATTCATCTCTCAATGGTCTTACCGATTCTCCGGGCTGCTTACTTTTCACTATTCAAGAACGTTTTGTGATCCGAAGTGACATTCCTCTCATGTCTCTCTTTATTTCAGTGGCATAGAAATTGGAGAAGTTTCCGCAATGCTTCTTTAAAAGCCTCTCAGAATCAGAAGTCGACAAAAGGGAGTTGTCGTTGCCACTGAAAGTTTAGGCCGCCTGTCTAAACGCCGCCCCGGGGGGCGGGGCCTCTTGCAGGGGGCAGGGCCGGTGAGAGGGAGAAGGTGCCGCCAGTCCCCCGCCCTAGGGCGACTCACGCGACTTCCCCTGCTGCCGCCGTGCGCTGCACCACCCCTCCTCCCTTCAGTGAAGGGAGGAGGGGCACCGGTGCGAGCGCAGCGGCGGCGGGGGAAGCCGTGCGAGTCACCCTAGGGGCAGGACTTCCGGCGGCGCCTTCTCCTTCTCGCCGGCAGCGGCTGCGCCCCTCCTCCCTTCAGTGAAGGGAGGAGGCGGAACCGGCGTGAGGGGAGAAGTCCCGCCCCTAGGGCGACTCACGTGGTTTTTTCGCCACCGTCGCCCCGCTCGCCCGTGCCCCAAACACGAGTGGGGCGGCGGTGGCGGAAACCGCGTGAGTCGCCCTAAGGGTGGGACTTTCAGCGGCGCCTTCTCCCCTCATGCCGGTTCCGCCTCCTCCCTTCACTGAAGGGAGGAGGGGTGGAGCCACTGCCGGCGAGAAGGAGAAGGCGCCGCCGGAAGTCCCGCCCCTAGGGCGACTTGCACGGCTTCCCCCGCCGACGCCGCGCTCACACTGGCGCCAATCCTCCCTTCACTGAAGGAAAGAGTGGCGCCCACCCGCGTGAGCGGGGCGACAGCGGGACAAGCCCTAGGGGCGGCGGGACTTCCCCTCACCCCTTCCTTCAGGCCCGGAAATGCCACCCCCCAAAATCTGCCGCCTGAGGCCATGGCCTCGGATGGCCTTATGGGTAATCCGGGCCTGCTCATGGGACAGTATGGGGTAAGGCGGTCCCTCAGGTCCACTGGCCTCAGACCATACAAGGCCTTGAAAGTCAAAACTAGCACTTTGAAGGTGATCTGGAACTCAATAGGGAGCCAGCGCAGTTCTCGCAGAATTGGTGTGATATGGCAGCTCGCGGGAACTCCCATGAGCAACCTGGCTTCGGCGTTCTGCACCAGCTAAATTTTCCGGGTCACCGACAAGGGCAGGCCAATAGAGCGTTACAGTAGTCTAGCCTTGAGATGACCGTAGCTTGGATCACCGTGGCCAGGTCGTGCCGAGACAAATAAGGGGCCAGCCTCCAAGCATGACAAAGATGGAAAAACGCCACTCTGCTGACAGCGGAGACCTGGGCCTCCATCGTCAGCAGAGGGTCGAGGATAAATCCCACGCTCTTTACTGAAGGCGACGGGCATAGTGCCACGCCGTCCAGGGTTGGAAGCTGGACATCCCCACTGCCCGGATGACCCAGCTAGAAGATCTCCGTCTTTGCTGGATTCACCTTCAACCTACTGGCTTGAAGGTTCCGGGCCTGACTCCCACCCTCAGAATGTGCTGGGTGTCATCCGCTTACTGGTGACATTCCAGCCCAAAGGTACGCACCAGCTGAGCAAGCGGTCGCATATAGATGTTAAATATTAGAGGAACAAACCAGGAAAGGGATCTCGGGGTCTTGGTGGACAGCTCAATGAAGATGTCAACCCAGTGCGCAGCAGCAATGAAAAAAGCAAATTCTATGCTTGGCATCTTAGATGATGCAACATGGCTAGACCCCTTCCAGTCCGGCTTCCGTTCGGGGCACGGGACGGAGACGGTCCTGGTCTCCATCACAGATCAACTCCGCCGCCAGCTCGACCAAGGCGGGTCTGCGCTGCTCGTGTTATCGGACCTCACAGCAGCGTTTGACATGGTCGACTACAATCTATTGATCCACCGCCTGGCCATGGCTGGAGTGAGGGGGACTGTCCTTAAATGGCTGACCTCCTTCCTCCACCAGCGGTCTCAGCGTGTGAGGAGGGGCGAGGTGGTCTCTGAGGGTTCCCCACTTGTTTGTGGGGTTCCCCAGGGGGCCATTCTCTCCCCTCTGTTATTTAACATTTACATGCAGCCGCTTGCACAGCTGGTGCGGAGTTATGGGCTGGAGTGCCACCAGTACGCTGATGACACCCAGCTCATTCTGAGGTTGGAGGGCAGGCCGGGATCCGTCCCTGATAATTTCCAACGTTGCCTCGAGGCCGTTACTGGATGGCTGTGTGCCAGTAGGTTGAGGGTGAATCCGGCGAAGACGGAGATCTTGTGGCTGGGTCGCCCGGGCGGGGTAGGTGCCCAGCTTCCGACCCTGGACGGTGAGGCGCTATGCCCATCGGTGTCTGTGAAGAGCCTGGGGGTCCATCTTGACTCCCAGCTGTCCATGGAGGCCCAGGTCTCCATGGTCAGCAAGGCCGCTTTTTTCCATCTGCGCCAGGCTCGGAGGCTGGCCCCCTATCTCTCCCGGAGCGACCTGGCCAGGGTGATCCAAGCCACGGTCATCTCTAGGCTAGATTACTGCAACGCGCTCTACGTTGGCCTTCCTCTGTCGGCTATCCGGAGGCTCAAGCTGGTGCAGAACACTGCCGCCCGGCTCCTGTCTGGATCTCCAGCAGGTTGCCGCATAACACCTGTTTTGCAGGATCTGCACTGGCACCGGGTCGCCTTCAAAGTGTTGGTTCTTACCTTTAAGGCCTTATACGGCCTGGGGCCAGCGTATCTGAGGGACCGTCTCACTCCATATTGCCCATTGAGATCACTAAGGTCGGAGGATGCTAACCTCCTGGAGATCCCTTCGACAAGGTCAGCATGTTTAACATCGACCCGCCGGAGGGCGTTCTCAGTTATAGCTCCTACGCTATGGAACGCCCCCCCGGCCGAAACTAGGGCTCTGAGGGACTTGCTCCCGTTTAGGCGGGCTTGCAAAACCCACCTATTTAAGCAAGCGTTTGGAGAGTAAGTCTGTGCATTTTAGGAACGCTATTGCTGCATTGCTTAGCTGTTTTATCTGTTTTGTTGTTTTTATTCTGCCTTGTTGTTTTATTGCTGTTTTTATTGTTGCCTTCGGCTCTTGTGAGCCGCCGCGAGCCCCCGGGAGTCGGCGGCATAGAAGCCTGAACAAATAAATAAATAAATAAATGATCAGGAAGGGAATCGAAAATAGGTCGGCAAATGTTGTATTGCCTCTCCAAAAATCTATGGTGAGGCCACATCTGGAGTACTGTGTACAATTCTGGTCTCCGCACCTCAAGAAGGATATAACGGAACTGGAAAAGGTACAAAGAAGGGCAACAAGAATGATCCAAGGGATGGAGCAGCTCCCTTATGAAATCAGGTTGCAACGCCTTGGTCTTTTCAGCCTTGAAAGACGGCGTCTAAGAGGCGACTTGGTCGAAGTGTATAAAATCATGCATGGGATAGAAAAGGTGAATAAAGAAAAAATATTTTCTCTGTCACCCAACACTAGGACTAGGGGGCTCGAGATCCCCGTGTACAACTGGTGGGCCACTGTGTGACACAGAATGCTGGACTAGATGGGCTGAGGCCCGATTCAGCATGGCTCTTCTTATGTTCTTATGTTCTTATGGGAGAGTATGGCCCCCTGAGGAACCCCACAATTTAAGGGGGAGCCCCCGGAGACCACCTCGCCCCTCCTCACTCGCTGTGATCGGTTTCGGAGGAAGGAGGGCAGCCAATTCAAGGCTGCCCCCCTCACCCCGGCCCCGGCAAGACGGTGAGTCAATGATTGTAATCGACAGTATCAAACGCTGCTGTGAGATCCAATAACACAAGCAGTGCCGATCCGCCTTGGTCCAGCTGGCAGCGTAGCTGATCTGTGATGGAGACCAGGACCGTCTCCGTCCCATGCCCCGAACGGAAGCCGGACTGGAAGGGGTCAAGCCAGGCTGATGAAAGGTCTGTAGACCTCCAAGATTCTAATTCTGTTCTTAGAGTGATGATCTGGAAGCAGGGGCGGTCCTTCCGATTCCGCCACCTACGCTGCCGCGTAGGGAGCCACCGGCTGGGAGGGGCACCAAAGGCTGGGAGGGGTGCTGCCGCGCCGCTGCCACGCCGCCTTCGCGCCCCCGCCGCCACTGCACCGCCCTGCGCCGCCACCATGCCGGGTGTGTCGGGCGTGCTGGGCGCCTCCCACAGCCAGCCCCACTGGCTGCACACGCGCAGAAGCACTTCAAAGGTGCTGTAGCGCTTGTAGATGTTTCTGCGCATGCGCGAACGTCCGCGCACGCGCACTGCCTCCCAAGCGCGCCTGCCGCTTTGGAGCCAACATGCCTGTGCAAAACCTGCGTGCACGCGCGCTGGCTCCAAAGCGGCAGGCGCGCTTGGGAGCCAATGCGCGTGCGCGGATGTTCACATATGCGCATAAATCTCAGTGCACGCGGAGGTGCGCCGCAGCCGATGGAGCGTGGCGTTGGCAGCGGCGGCGTTGGTGGCGCGGAGGCGGCACGGCGGTGGCAAGTGACGCGGCTGCAGGGGGGGGGGGACAAAATTTTCTTTGCGTACCCCCCTTGATTAGGTTAGACCGCCCCTGTCTGGAAAGTATCTCTTACTATTAGTGAAACCCATTTGGTCGTGGTTCATCAGCTTGAAAAGTACTCTTCCTTGCTTTGGGAGGGTGTGTGCGGCACTTCCAAAAAACACATTCCGCTCCGTCATGTTAATCTCGGCGAGCTCCTGTGTTACTGATCTAATCGACAGTGACAATCCTTCAGACCTACCGAATCTTCCCGGGCTAATCTGGCTGTCACACAGGCGTGTCAAGGTGTTCCGCCTCCCAGCCATGGAGGCACGCAATGCACTTAGCAAGGAAGGATGTTTGCCAGGGAACATCTAAGGTGACGTTCTCTCTGGATGAGCTTCCAGCCCCATAGCTTCGCACTAGGCCTGGTTGATTAAAAAAAATAGTTCAAAACTAGTTGCGGATGTGGGGGGCGCTGGATGACTTCCGATTCTCTACACCAGGGCTGTCCAACTTCTACGGGCCCAAGGGCCGGAATTCCGGTCACTGATCACCTGGGGGGCCAAAGGGTCTGCCTCCGCCCCCCCCCAGCTCCGCCCCCCCCCCCCACCCCTCTCCGGCTCCCCCCCCCCTCCCCCAGCTCTGGCTCCACCCCTCCCCAGCTCCGCCCCTCCCCAGCTCTGCCCCTCCCCCAGCTCCGCCCCCTCCCCCAGCTCCGCCCCTCCCCCAGCTCCGCCCCCCCCCCAGCTCCGCCCCCCCCAGCTCTGCCCCTCCCCAGCTCCGCCCCCCCAGCTCCGCCCCTCCCCAGCTCCGCCCCTCCCCCAGCTCTGCCCCTCCCAGCTCCCCCAGCCCCTCCCCGGCTCCGCCCCTCCCCGGCTCCGCCCCCTCCCCGGCTCCACCCCTCCCCAGCTCCGCCCCCTCCCCAGCTCCAATTTACTTACACTTGACCTTGAGTTGTGGAGTTGTAGTTCACCTCCATCCAGAGAGCACTCTGGACTCGAATAATGATGGATCTGGACCAAACTTGGCATGAACACTCAATATACCCAAATGGGAACACTGGTGGATTTGGAGGAATGTTTCATAAGAACATAAGAACATAAGAAGAGCCATGCTGAATCGGGCCTCAGCCCATCTGGTCCAGCATTCTGTGTCACTAGTTGTACACAGGGATCTCTAGCAGAAAGGAGGGCAAAACCCACACCTGCTCCCGACCCCCCACAACCAGTACCCGGGGAAAATCCTGCCTGCCTCCATCAACACAGAGGTGGCACTTGGATTCCTTTCCTAATACCTCTGAGTTATTTGAGTCCACACTCAAATTGGGACACACCAAAAAAAACCCAAACACCTCAATGCCGTCGCAGGGCTTGATGGGGCCTCCTTTCCCAGAGGCGGGGGGGAGGAGGCCCAAAGAGCTCCCTCCCTCCCTCCCCAAAGGGAAAGCAAGCCGCGGGGGCAGGCGCAAAGGAAGCCACGTTGCGCCCTGCACGAGGGGGAAGGTGGCACAACAAGGGGGAGGGGGGCGCGGAGGAGGGGAAGGAAGCGTCGCCAAGGAACCGCCGCTGAGGGACCCCTCCCCCCCTCACCCAACGTCCCACTGTTTTTAGATTGATCGATTCGAGCCAGGCCCTTCCTTACCCATACTGCGGGAGCCCCGCCACAGGGCCGAAGCACCAACGCCGCCGCCGTCCCTGAAGAGCCCCGCTGGAGCCGAGGCCAAGCTCAGGCCGGACGCGGCGGCTCTCCCATCGGCGGGGCGGGAAGCAAGGGCCTTCCACAGGAAGAGGACGGAGCCAGGAGGGGCTTTCCCTGCCTCTCTCTGAGGGAATGGGGGCTGGCCTGGAAGCAGCCGCGAGGGGAGGAGGCACGCGCCCAGGCCGGCTGCAAATCCCGCAGGACCCGAGATTTCGGCAGCTATCGCGAGACTACGCAGCCACAGACGGGATTTCGACCTCCCTCGAAATCCCGTCTGTGGCTGGCGTAGTCTCGCGATGCTTGCCTAAGCCCGGAAGTAGGGTTTTTTTATTTTTAATTTTAATTTGTATTTTATTAAAACAAGTTAGGGGGCCGGAGGGAAGGGGCTCGGGGGCCGTGTACGGCCCCAGGGGCGCCTGTTGGACAGCCCTGTTCTATGCCAATGTTTCCCAACTGCTGTTCCCCGGCACACTAGTGTGCCGTGAGCGATCTCCTGGTGTGCCACGGAAAAACTTCTCTTTGCCCTATTCTTCCCCCTCCTACCGAACTCCTGCTGCTGCTGCTTGAGGGACGAGGAGGAGGAGGAGGAAGGGCCGGGTGGTGACGAAGAAGAAGGCCAGGACGCTGCCTCCCTCAGCCGTTTCCCCAGCCAGCCAGCTTCCAATCGAGGGAGGGCGGGGAACGAAAGCCGAAGTGAGGAGCGCAGTCCGAGGCAGGCCCACCGGCTTCTTCATTCGAACTGCAGGAAAGAAGGAAGGAAGGCAGGCAACCGCGGACCGAGTGAGTGCCTTCCCTTCTGGTGTGGAAGAGGGAGAGAGCCACTCAGGAAGGGAGCCACCTGGGGGTTCTGCGTGGGAAGTTTGGCCCCGTTCTATCACTGGTGGGGTTCAGAATGCTCTTTGATTGTAGGGGAACTATAAATCCCAGCAACTACAACTCCCAAATGGAAAGGTCTATTTCCCCTGAACTCCATCTGCGTTCCTATTTTTGGGCATATTGAGTATAAGTATTCATTTCAAGTGTGGTCCAGATCCATCATTATTTCAGTCCACAGTGCTCTCTGGGTGTAGGTGAACTACAACTTCCAAACTCAAGGTCAATTCCCAAGCAAACCCTTTCAGTACCTTCTGTTGGTAATGAGAGTTCAATATGCCAAGTTTGGTTCAATTCCATTCTTGCAAGAGTTCAGGATGCTCTTTGATTGTGTGTTAACTATAAATCCCAGAAACGGTAACTCCCAAATGTCAAGGTCTATTTTCCCCAAACTCCATCTGTGTTCACTTTTGGGCATATTGAGTATTCATGCCAAGTGTGGTCCTGACCCAACATTGTTTGAGTCAGGCCCAGATTACCCATAAGGCCACCTGAGGCCATGGCCTTGGGCGGCACATTTGGGGGGGCAGCAGATCCGGTCCCCCAATTTTTTTTTTAAAAAATCCTCCCAAAAATTCATCAAAAAGGCGCATGCGCGCCGCCCCTCTCCCTTGCTCTGCTCCCCTCGGCTCTGCTTTAGGAGGGAGGGAGGGAGGGAGGATCGGCTCCACTCCTTACTCCACCCCTTCCCGCCCCCCGGCTCTGCCCCTTCCCGCCTCCTCACCGGATTGAAGGAAGGAGGGCGGGGCAAGGAGGAGAAAGAGGCACCCTCCTGCCGCGCGTCCTGCGTGCCACCCACCCCTTTTCGGCGGGGCTGGCGTGACACAAGGGAGGAGGGGCGGCGTCAGGACTCATCTCTGCCTCCTCCCTGGCGTGGCGTGGCGTCACCAGGCAGGGAGGAGGAGGCGAAGCCGCGCCGCCGCCCCTCCTCCCTTGCGTGCCGTGGCGACGCAAGGGAGGAGCAGCGGCGGTGCAGCTTCTCTCCGCCTCCCTTGCTTGGCGTCGCCAGGCAGGGAGAAGGAGGCGGAGAGAAGTCGAGCTGCCGGCCCTCCTCCCTTGCGTCGTCACGCCACGCAAGGGAGGAGGGGCGGCGGTGTGGCTTCGCCTCCTCCTCCCTGCCTGGCGACGCCATGCCAGGGTGGAGGCAGAGAGGAGTCGCGCCAGCCCCGCCGAAAAGGGGTGGGCGGCGCGCAACACACGCGGCGGGAGGGCGCCTCTTTCTCCTCCTCGCCCCGCCCTCCTTCCTTCAATCCGGCGAGGAGCGGCGGAGCCGGGGGGCGGAGAGGGGTGGAGGCAGACCCTTTGGCCTAGGGCGGCAAAAGGGCCTGATCCGGGCCTGGTTTGAGTCCACAGTGCTCTCTGGATATAGGTGAGCTACAACTCCAAAACCCAAGGTCAATGCCCACCAAACTCTTATAGCATTTTCTCTTGGTTATGGGAGTTCTGTGTGGGAAGTTTGTGTCTTTCCACCATTCCTGCCAGGATATCTATGTTGTGTTCATCGAAACAGGCCCAGGTTTCACACGGAGTGTATAAATACATTTAAAGACATATTAACTATATGTATTACTGTGTTAGAGTGTCATTTCGTGTCATTTTGGTTGGTGGTGTGCCCCAGAATTTGGTAAATGTAAAAAGTGTGCCGCGGCTCAAAAAAGGTTGAAAAACACTGCGCTACACACTTGACCCCCAACTCCACTACTCTTTTCCCCCAGATTCCTAGGAATACTGACCGCTGAGATGGTCTGGATGAGAAGGAACAAGCTGAAGATCAATCCTGATAAGACTGAGGTCCTGCTGGTCAGTTGTTCGTCTGACCGGGGTATTGGGTGGCAACCTGTGCTGGATGGGGTTACAAGTCACAGGTCCGCAATTTGGGGGTCCTCCTGGATTCAGCGTTGTCGCTTGATGCTCAGTAGTTTACAGTGGCTGGGAGGGCCTTCGCACAGTCAAACCTCATGCGCCAACTGCGACCATACCTCGTGAAGTCTGATTTGACCATGGTGGTCCATGCCTTGGTTACCTCTAGACTGGATTACTGCGATGCACTCTACGTGGGGCTACCCTTGAAGATGGCCCGGAAACTTCAACTTGTCACCCAGAAAGCCCTAAACGGTTCGGGACCCGCCTACCTTCGTGACCGGATCTCTCTCCATGAACCAGCTCGAACCCTCCGCTCCTCAGGGGAGGCCCTCCTGTCGCCCCTGCCAGTCTCACAGACTCGTCTGGTGGGCACAAGCGAGAGGGCCTTTTCCTCTGTGGCCCCCAGACTCTGGAACTCCTTGCCCGGAGAGATTAGGAAAGCCCCCACCTTGGAGACCTTTAAAAAACACCTGAAGACCTGGCTCTTCCACTGTGCTTTGGAGAGTAGTTATTTAATTTCCACTATTGCTCTCTTTAATGCCCCATTCTTGGAGTTTATCCCCCTCCCCCATGTAAAGGATGCTATTTCGAGTATCCCACCCCGAGTTTTTAACACTTTACATTTGGGCCTGTGGCCTGCCCTATTGTCCTCATGATTTTAGATAGTTAGCTGTATACTATTTTTATTATTTATCTGTATGTATTTTTATTGTGTTTATTGTTTATTGTGTTTATTGTTGATGTTGTTGATTTTATAATGTTGTGATTTGCTGTTTGGGCTTGGAGTGACATAATCTGCGTGAGTCGCCCCGAGTCCCCATCGCCCCAAGTCCCCGTCATGTGAGCCGCCCGAGTCCCCGTCGCCCCAAGTCCCCGTCATGTGAGCGGCCTCGAGTCCCTGTCACCCCGGTCCCCGTCATGTGAGCCGCCCCGAGTCCCCATCACCTCGAGTCCCTGTCATGTGAGTTGCCCCGAGTCCCCGCCACCCCGGTGCCCGTCATGTGAGTCACCCCGAGTCCCCGGTATGTGAGTCGCCCTAAGTCCCCGTCGTCCTGGTCCCCGTCATGTGAGTTGCCCCGAGTCCCCGTCGCCTCGAGTCCCTGTCATGTGAGTTGCCCCGAGTCCCCGTCACCCCGGTCCCTGTCATGTGAGTCACCCCGAGTCCCCGTCGCCTCGAGTCCCTGTCATGTGAGTCACCCCGAGTCCCCGTCACCTCGAGTCCCTGTCATGTGAGTCACCCCGAGTCCCCGTCGCCTCGAGTCCCTGTCATGTGAGTCACCCCGAGTCCCCGTCGCCTCGAGTCCCTGTCATGTGAGTCACCCCGAGTCCCCGTCGTGTGAGTCGCCCAGAGTCCCCGTCGCCCCAGTCCCCGTCATGTGAGTCGCCCCGAGTCCCCGTCGCCCCGAGTCCCCGTCATGTGAGTCACCCCGAGTCCCCGTCACCTCGAGTCCCTGTCATGTGAGTTGCCCCGAGTCCCCGTCACCCCGGTCCCTGTCATGTGAGTCACCCCAAGTCCCCGTCATGTGAGTCGCCCCGAGTCCCCGTCGCCTCGAGTCCCTGTCATGTGAGTTGCCCCGAGTCCCCGTCACCCCGGTGCCCGTCATGTGAGTCACCCCGAGTCCCCGTCATGTGAGTCGCCCCGAGTCCCCGTCACCTCGAGTCCCTGTCATGTGAGTTGCCCCGAGTCCCAGTCGCCCCAGTCCCCATCATGTGAGTCACCCCGAGTCCCCGTCACCCCGGTCCCCATCATGTGAGTCACCCCGTGTCCCCGTCGCCCCGGTCCCCATCATGTGAGTCACCCCGAGTCCCCGTCATTTGATTCGCCCCGAGTCCCCATCATGTGAGTCACCCCGAGTCCCCATTGGGGAGATGGGTGCAGGGTACAAATATAGATTATTATTATTATTATTATTCTGTAAATTTCTGGAAAAATGTTGGAATTCCCTGAATTAATTCAGAAATTTCGTAATGGCTTTGTTAATGCATGTTTAACCCAGTTTGGATGCGGCTGTCACCCCAGTTCTGACACAGAGGAAAGGACATCCGCCTCCAAATTGGGCTGAACAGCCAATGAGGGGAAAGCACCTCAGGAGGGGAAGGAATCTGATGCCGATTCCTTTCCGAAAATGGCGGTGGTGGCTTCGAAATGGCAAAATCATTTCAGGTTGCTTACATTGCCTCGAAACCGCTTCAAAAGTTGATTTAATCTGAATTCATTCCGATTTTTTACAAACATTACGACAAACCTACCAAGGCCTACTTAGCATGGATCCCGAGCTTGGCAGAGGGAATCAACCTAATGTCTTCTGGGCAGATAGGACAACCTTTCCCATCAAGTATAGTGTCTAGGTCCAGAGAAGTCATGCTCCCCATGCTTTATTCTGCCTTGGCCAGGCCACACCTGGAATATTGTGTACAATTCTGGGTATCACTCAGATCTGGGGCATCCACGTCCAAACTGGGTTAAACATGCGTGCCCGCCATTAACAAAGCCATTCCGAAATTTCAGAAATAATTCTGAAAATTCCGAATTTTTTTCGAAAAGTTTCGGAAGCCAATCAGATTCGAAGCGCCAGCGCCCCCTACATCCGGAACGAGTTTTGAGCCATTTTTTAATCACCCAGGCCTAATAAACAAAGTGTATCATATTATTATTACCATTGCTGCAAAGAAAAGTTGATGGATTCTCCACACCTTGAGCAGATGTAAGGTTCCACCCGTGTTGTTGTAATTCAGCCCTCGGCGTTGCCTGATAGTAAAGTTGTAGAAGACGCTGAGTCTTCAGCGTCTGAGAGTAGTATGCAATTGGGAGGGGTTGGTAGTACTTCAAACGCTGGAGCAAGCAGAAAAAGGAATGCAAGCAATTCCAGCAATGATGACTTGAGTGGGGTCCATCACTGGACCCCACTCAATTAGTGAACTATCGGCCAGTTTCCAATCTCCCCTATTTGGGCAAAGTCATGGAACGTGTGGTGGCTTCGCAACTCCAGGGTTCTTGGTAGACACTGATTATCTTGATCTGGCACAGTCTGGCTTTTAGGCCGGGACATGGGACTGAAACAGCCTTGGTCGCCTTGGTAGATGATCTACGCCGGGAGCTCGACAGGGGGAGTGTGTCCCTGTTGGTTCTGCTGGACCTCTC
The DNA here is from genome assembly GCA_030556195.1 of Anolis apletophallus. Taxonomy (NCBI): domain Eukaryota; kingdom Metazoa; phylum Chordata; class Lepidosauria; order Squamata; family Anolidae; genus Anolis; species Anolis apletophallus. Next base: position 1,003,696 of record JARBWK010000024.1, read on the forward strand.
AGCGGCTTTCGATACCGTTGACCACGGTATCCTTCTGGGTCGCCTTGCAGACATGGGGCTTGGGGGTACTGCTCTGCAGTGGCTCCAATCCTTTCTGGAAGGTCGTACCCAGAAGGTGTCTTTGGGTGACACCTGTTCGGCTCCGCAGCCGGTGTCCTGTGGAGTCCCTCAGGGTTCAGTCCTGTCCCCGATGTTGTTTAACATCTACATGAAACCGCTGGGAGAGATCCTTCGGAGTTTCAGATTATTGCATTTTGAATAGCCATTCATGAGTCAGCACAAGAGATATTTTCGCAGTTTGAGATGACCTGCAGTGTGACATGTTTGACACCAGATGGCGCTGTCTCAAGACTGCTAAATGGAACCTTGAGGAATGTCGGTTACAAAGTGACAGTTGGGATTTGTCAGTTGGGATTTAATATCTGTGAGGAAAGGATGTTTAGAAAGGTAGCTGTGATGGCTGTTGTTTTTCGATGTTTAGCCAGTTATTGTTAAATACAATTCAATACAAAGTTATATATTTACCTTGTGAATTGAATGAGAGTTTCATTATTCACTCAAACAGAGACTGGAGTTTTTGGGCCGATGGGGAATTAAACTTCTATATTTCTGTTGCCTATCCGCTGTGACATAAATACTCAACGACGAAGAGTTCAGTCCTGTCCCCGATGTTGTTTAACATCTACATGAAACCACTGGGAGAGCTCCTTCGGAGTTTCGGAGTAAGGTGTTATCTGTACGCAGATGACGTCCAGATCTGTCACTCCTTCCCACCTGTCACCAAGGAGGCTGTCCAGACTTTGAACCGGTGCTTGGCCGCTGTGTCGGACTGGATGAGGGCTAGCAAATTGAAACTTAATCCAGACAAGACAGAGGTCCTCCTGGTCAGTCGCAAGGCCGAACAGGGCATAGGGTTACAGCCTGTGTTGGACGGGGTCACACTCCCCCTGAAGACGTAGGTTCGCAGCTTGGGGAGTGATCCTGGACTCATCGCTGAGCCTGGAACCCCAGGTCTCGGCGGTGGCCAGGGGAGCTTTTGCACAGTTAAGACTTGTGCGTCAGCTGCACCCGTACCTTGGGAAGTCTGATCTGGCTACGGTGGTCCGCGCTCTGGTCACATCCCGAATAGATTACTGCAATGCACTCTACGTGGGGCTGCCTTTGAAAACGGTTCAGAAACTCCAACTAGTCCAAAGGGCGGCAGCCAGATTACTAACGGGAGCTACATACAGGGAGCATACCACCCCCCTGTTGTATCAGCTCCACTGGCTGCCTGTCCAATTCCGAGCCCAATTCAAAGTGCTGGTTTTGACCTTTAAAGCTCTATACGGTTCTGGCCCAGCTTACCTGTCCGAACGCATCGGCCGCTACGTCCCACCTCGTAATCTCAGGTCATCCGGGGAGGCCCTGCTCTCGCTCCCGCCTAATTCCCAGATGCAGTTGGTGGGGACAAGGAATAGGGCCTTCTCGGCGGTGGCCCCCTGCCTGTGGAATGCGCTCCCTATCTATGTACGATCCACCGCATCACTCCTGGCATTCAGGAAAAAAGTAAAATCCTGGCTGTGGGACCAGGCGTTTGTTCACCAGCACTAGGCAGCATTTTAGGACTGGATTTAAAATAGAAAGTAGATGAAGAGGACCAATGCTTTTATGGACTGAACATGGTTTTAATCTGGAATGAATGTGTATGATGCTAAGGCAACTGTTTTAATGTATTTTAATGTATCTTAACTGTTGAAGGGGTTTTTGGGGGTTTTATATTGTTATTATGTAGGCATCGAATTGTGCCGTACTGTAAGCCGCACTGAGTCCCCCTTCGGGGGTTGAGAAGAGCGGGGTAAACTCCTGAAATAATAAATAAATAAATAAATTAGAGCAGAGGAAGAGAATTCGGCAGATACTTACGTCTCCCACGGATTCTGAATCCTTTGAGGGCTTTCACAGAGATGAGGAACTGGAGTCAGAAGAGAGTGATACAGAGCTAGATTGGACCTTGGTAAAAGAGGTTAGAGATGTATGTAATGCTGACACCAGTAGTGATACGTTTATGGGATTTGACAGTGACAAAGACTGGCCCTCTGAAACTTCTGGGAATGACTGGGAAGCACTAAGTTTTGAGAAACGCTGGGGGGGCCTGGAGAGACTCACAAAGGGTATCAGCTGCAGAGAGAGAAGCAGCTGCATCACCTGATCCAGGGGAGTGTTCTTCGGGTGAGTCTGATCTTTAGGGCTATAAATTGTGAGCTTGGGAAATGACTCCTTGCGGCGGGCAAGGAGTTGTGTCTGGTATCCTGTTACTGTGGTATCCTGTTTATCTTGGTATCCTGTTATCTGGTATCGTGTTCCTGACTACTCGTGGGTTCCTAGTGACGGGGTTTGACTCCGCTGGACCTTCTTTGAGTTTGAAGCTGCAAGACTGGTATTGTATTACCATGTTGACAATGTGATTTATGGGGATTACGATATGTGTTGTCCCTATACATTTAGCTGCTATTGGACCTTGGACTGTCTCCTCGTTTCCTCCGTCCTTCTCCTGCCCTTGACTCCGGACCGGTTACAGACTACGCTTTTGGATCATCCCATGAAGGATGTCACAGAGGACGTCCTGAGTTTGTTTTGGCTGCAGTGATTTTTTGGGCTTTCCCTGGGTTTTTGTGGGTTTTTTCCAGTTTGGTTAGTCTTTTGTTAGTCCCATTCCCAGGCCCGGATTACCCGTAAGGCCACCCATGGCCTAGGGTGGCAGCCATGGGGGGGGGGGGCAGCAGGTCCGGACCCCCTCCCAAATCAAAAAAATCAAATAGGTGCATCTTGCATGCGCGGCACCATCCACGGCCGCCCCCCACCCCTTTGCTCTGCTCCCCTCAGCTCCAAAGGCTCTGTCCCCACCCCTGGCTCCGCCCCACCCCTCACTCCACTTGCTGGATTAGAGGGGGGCGTTGTCTGCAACCCCCCTGCTTTGCTGTTGTCCCTTTTCCAGATTCTTTTGCCCCCTTCCTTCCCCTCCCCTCCTCCAGCACGGACCCACTGCTGACTGTTCATGTCTCGCTGACGAGGAGGCATCCAAATCACGGCTCTTCTCAGGCCCTGGAGAGCGTCGTCCCCATAGCAACGGCAAAAGGCAAGCGATGCCTAGTTTGGGGCGGGGAGGGGGGCTATGGAGCCCTCCCCTTTCCCTTTGAGAAGCAACCCCAGCTCTTGCTTGCACGCTCTCTTTCTCCCTCTCCCTCCGAGCACCGCATATCATTTATGCGAGAGGAGCCCCGGCCGCCTCTCAGGCAGGGGCTGGAATGCGAGATGTCAATCGTGATGCCATGGGAGCCTGACGTGGCTGACCCCGTCCCCTGCCCGCCCCGCCGCTGTCTGGGCTGGAGAGAGGGAGAGGGTGTGTGATTGTGTGCGAGGGGGATTGTGCCCAATGGAGCAGGCAGGCAGGCAAGGAGGGAAGCGTGCTTGTGTGTCTCGCGCCTCGGGAGGCAGTGCGCGCACTCGGGCGGAGAAGCAGCCTCCCTTGCCAAGGGCCCAACCACACCGAAGGAGGGGACGGAGCAGAGGGAAGCCCTGGGCTGGAGGGGCTTCCCAGGAAGATTGCCTCCGGGGGTGGGGCTTTCCTTTCTCCTCCTCCTCGCACCGGCGAGGAGGCGGGGGTGGGGTGGAGCCAGGGGCGGGGCCAGAGCCTTTGCCCTAGGGCGCCAAAAGGCCATGATCCAGGCCTGCCCTCTCCCATTCCTTGTATAATAAACCTTTTGTTACCCCCTTTTACATCTGGGCTCGTCTTTAATTGGCGTTTGCTTCACGACCAGGGCCGGCGCGTCCATAAGGCGGCCTACGCAGTTGCGTAGAGCGACGTCTTCTTGGGGGGCGTCGCCACCTTTTGGGGGGCACCACCGCACCCCCGCCGCCCGCGCGTCGGCCGGGACTCCGGCACCAGGGGCGCTCCGAAGATTTTTCGTGCGTGCGCAGAAGTTTCTACAGGCACTATGGCGCCTGTAGGAGCTTCTACGCATGCGCGGAGATCGCTCCGCGCACACGTGAACCTCTGCGCATGTGCACTGCCTTCCGAGCGCGCCCCCACCTGGAGACGCGCTTGGGAGCCAGCGCGCACGCGCAGAGGCCCGCGCACGTGCAGAAAAGCTCTGCGCATGCGCGGGAGCCAGCGGGGCGCCAAAATGACCATGCGTACCTCCCCCGGGAGAGCTCGGTCCACCCCTGTTCACGACACGTGTCCATAAAGTAAAACAATCGCATAGACTTTCTGGCTACACATTTGCCAATATCTTTATTGCACTGGGACCACATTGCAAACAAATCCACCAAAAAAAAAATAAACAACCAAAAACGCTGCGAAAGTAAATCTATTCCTGCTGAAAGCAGATTTTTCTGATTTTTTTTTAAACCCTCATATATATTTTTTTCCAAAAACCGGTATATGTATATATTATTTACATTGAAAACTATCAAAAGCAAAAAGTTCGGGGGGAAAGCAGGCCGCCATGTTACGACAGCCTCGGAAGAGAACCAACGCTAACTTCCGGGTGGATAAATAGTAGTACGATTTGTCGTTTGTGTTTTGCAACATCGCTTTTTGTAAAATCACATTCAAGTATTCCTGTCAATGCGCAAATTACCAAACTCTTGATTAGCTTTTCTTCTCTCTCTCTCTCGCTCTCCCCCAAACAAAAACTTTGCCTGGCCGTACTGTGGTTGTGAAGTGTGTTTTCCTTCTCCCTTTGGCTTAGGAAACCAGTCTGAGATGGGATTCATCTTGACGTGGTGAGGAGGTGTGCGAGAAGGGAAAATCGGGAAGGAAACCATTGAAATAAAGGACCGGAAGGAAGGTCAACACAAGGAACGGCGCATGTACACAGGAAGAAAAAACAAGTGTTACAATTCGTGATAAAAAGCATACCGTTTCAAAACACCGGTGGGAAATACAACTTCTGCTCCGTCCTAAACTCATCGGCTTCTTGCAAAGGACCATAGTGGGGACTAAAAGAGAGTCCAAAATTAGCCTTCCTGCCCCTCTCTAGGTTGGTTTTCTATATTTCTGTTGCTTCGAATGGGTGAAGAACTCTTGTGTCTACATGTGCTTTGAGGCAGGCCCGGATTAGCACCTTTTCGCACCCTAGGCCAGTGTTTCCCAACCTTTTTTAAAGCCACGGCACACTTTTAACATTAAAAAAAATCCGGGGGCACACCACCAACCAAAATGACACAAAATGACACTCTAACGCAGTAGAGAACGCCTGGGGGATGGTGGCCTGCTGGGAGCAGCTGCTGGGAGTGCTGAAGCCAGGGAGGGGGGAGGCCGCACCATGCCCCGCCTCCTCCCCCCGGCTTCAGCTCTCCCAGAGCTTCTTCAGCCTTGAGGGGGCAATGCCAAGCCAGTGGTGGCAGAGCCAGTACAATGCTGGCTTGGCACTGCCAGAGCCTCAAGGCTGAAGCAGCAATGCTGGGAGTGCCAGAAATGCCAGGGAGGGGAGGAGCCAGTCTGCACCATGCCCCACCCCTCCCCCGGCTTCAGCTCTCCCAGAGCTTCTTCAGTCTTGAGGGGGCAATGCCAAGCCAGCGGTGGCAGAGCCAGTACAATGCTGGCTTGGCACTGCCCCCTCAAGGCTGGAGCAGCTGCTGGGAGTGCTGAAGCCAGGGGAGGGGGAGGAGCCAGTCTGCACCATGCCCCACCCCCTCCCCCGGCTTCAGCTCTCCCAGAGCTTCTTCAGCCTTGAAGGGGGCAATGCCAAGCCAGCGGTGGCAGAGCCAGCACAATTCTGGCTTGGCACTGCCCCTCAAGGCTGGAGCAGCTGCTGGGAGTGCCGAAGCCAGGGAGGGAGGAGCCAGGCCATGCCATGCCCCGCCTCCTCCCCCGGCTTCAGCTCTCCCAGAGCTTCTTCAGCCTTGAGGGGCAATGCCAAGCCAGGGGTGGCAGAGCCAGTACAATGCTGGCTTGGCACTGCCCCTCAAGGCTGGAGCAGCTGCTGGGAGTGCCGGGCCAGGGAGGAGCCAGTCTGCACCATGCCCCACCCCCTCCCCCGGCTTCAGCTCTCCCAGAGCTTCTTCAGTCTTGAAGGGGCAATGCCAAGCCAGCGGTGGCAGAGCCAGCACAATTCTGGCTTGGCACTGCCCCCTCAAGGTTGGAGAAGCTGTGGGAGAGCTGAAGCCAGGGGGAGGGGGCGGGGCCAGTCTGCACCATGCCCCACCCCCTCCCCCGGCTTCAGCTCTCCCAGATCTTCTTCAGCCTTGAGGGGGCAATGCCAAGCCAGCGGTGGCAGAGCCAGCACAATTCTGGCTTGGCACTGCCCCTCAAGGTTGGAGAAGCTGTGGGGGAGGGGAGCCAGGCCAATGCCCCGCCCTCCCACGGAGGCTTCTTCCAGGCTGCACCATGCCCCGCCCTCCCACCTGGCTTCCTCCACCATGCCCCCCCTCCCACGCTTCAGCTCTCCCAGGCTTCAGCCTTGAGCGAGGGGTGAGAGTCATGGCGGATTGGAGGCTGGCTGGGGAAACGGCCGGAGGAGGCGGTGCCCCGGCCCCTTCTTTTCTTCCCCGAGGGGCGGAAGTCATGGCGATTGGAGGCTGGCTGGAAGCGACGGAGCGTGCCCGGCCCTTCCCCGGCCATTCCCTCCTCCCCCACCCCCTCGCAGCACTCTCCCCGCCCTCCCCGTTGAGTTTTTGTTTCAACTTTTTTTTGGTCCGTGATCTGCGCCCCCCTCGCTTTGCGCCCCTAGGCCATGGTCTAGGTTGGCCTTATGGGTAATCCGGGCCTGCTTTGAGGAACACTAGGTGCACGATTGTGTTCACTGAGCATTGGTTTAAATGCGGATCCAGCATTGTGACCCACCCACGTACATTAGAGCCCTTTGGCACCTTGAGTAGTACTTCTAATGTGCACTAGATGCTCTTTTTGGACTCCCAGTCCTTTCCGTCCTGTGCCTACACATTCTTTCAGGAACACCGGGTGCAGCCATTGTGCCCACTGAGCAGTGGCGCATGTGCGGATTCACCACTGTGACCCACCCTTGCACATTGGAGCCCTTTGGCACATTAAGTAGCATTTCTAATGTGCACTAGATACCACTTCTGGACTTCCAGTTCTTTACATCTTGCATCTACATGTGCTTTGAGGAACACTGGATGCACAATTGTGTTCACTGAGCACTGGCGCAAATGCGGATCCAGCATTGTGACCCACCCACGTACATTAGAGCTCTTTGACACCTTGAGGAGTACTTATAATGTGCACTGGATGTTCCTTTTGGACTCCCAGTCCTTTCCATCTTGTGCCTACATGTGCTTTCAGGAACACCAGGTGCAACCATTGTGCCCACTGAGCAGTGGTGCATGTGCGGATTCACCACTGTGACCCACCCTCGCACATTGGAGCCCTTTGGCACATTGAGTAGTACTTCTAATGTGCACTAGATGCTCCTTTTGGACTCCCAGTCCTTTCCATCTTGTGCCTACACGTGCTTTCAGGAACACCAGGTGCAACTATTGTGCCCACTAAGCAGTGGCGCATGTTTGGATTCACCACTGTGATCCACACTGGCACATTGGAGCCCTTTCGCATATTGAGTAGTACTTCTAATGTGCACTAGATACCTCTTTTGGACTCCCAGTTCTTTACATCTTGGGTCTACATGTGCTTTGAGGAACACTGGATGCACGATTGTGTTCACTGAGCACTGGTGCAAATGCGGATCCAGCACTGTGACCCACCCATGGACATTAGAGCCCTTGGCACCTTGAGTAGTACTTCTAATGTGCACTAGATACCACTTTTGGACTCCCAGTGCTTTCCATCTTGTGCCTACACATGCTTTCAGGAACACCAGGTGCAATTATTGAGCCCACTGAGCAGTGGCGCCTGTGCGGATTCACCACTGTGACCCACCCACACACATTGGAGCTCTTTGGCACATTGAGTAGTACTTCTAATGTGTACTAGATACCACTTTTGGACTCCCAGTGCTTTCCATCTGGGGTCTACACGTGCCTTGAGGAACACGAGGTGCAACTGGCTCAAATGCGGGTCCACCATTGTGGAAAGGCATATTCATACATTGCAGCATCCCTAGATAAATACAGACCTTGCCCAACTGCTCGGTTCTATGTTCCGCGCATGGAAGTCCACAGACAAAGACGCAACTCCATTCCTCGATTCCAAAACAGAATGGTCCCGAGATAACTCTTCACCAGGCATGGACAAACTGGGCCTTCCCTCCAGGTGTTTTGGACTTCAACCCCCACAATTCCTGGCCTTTTGGGAAAAGGAAAGGCCCTGAGGCTAGGAATTGTGGGTAGTTGAAGTCCAAAACACATTTGCCCATGCCTGCTCTTACCAGTGTGCTTTAGTTCAATGCCAGCCTTTGTTTACCTTGCGAGCAATGAACACTAACTTGATTCCCCCCTCTCTCTCAGGCCCGGATTACGCATAAGGCCACCCTAGGCCATGGTCTAGGGAGGCAGCCATGGGGGGGGGGGGGCAGCATGTCCGGACCCCCAAAAAAAAAAAAGTAAATTGATTTTCGGGCGCTCCTGCGCCTGCTTCCCGCTGCCCTCTCCTCGCCTCGTGTCGTCGGCCCCGCCCCTCTTTCCTTCACTGAAGGACTGAGGGGTGGGGCCGACGTGAGGTGAGGGAGTAGGAGGCGGAGAGAAGCCCCGCCGCCCCCTCCTCGCATCACGTTGTTGGCCCCGCCCCTCTTTCTTTCACTGAAAGACTGAGGGGTGTGATGGGAGGTGAGGAGTAGGAGGCGGAGAAGCCCCACCGCCCCTCCTCGCATCACGTTGTTGGCCCGCCCCTCTTTCTTTCACTGAAGGACTGAGAGGCGGGGCTGATGCGACACGAGGGGGGAGGAGGCGGAGAGAAGCCCCGCCCCTCCTCACGTCGCGTTGTTGGCCCCGCCCTCTTTCCTTCACTGAAGGACTGAGAGGCGGGGCTGATGCGACACGAGGGGGGAGGAGGCGGAGAGAAGCCCCGCCGCCCTCCTCGCATCACGTTGTTGGCCCCGCCCCTCTTTCCTTCACTGAAGGACTGAAGGGCGGGGCCGACGTGACGCGAGGGAGTAGGAGGCGGAGAGAAGCCCCACCACCCCCTCCTCACACCGCGTCGTCGGCTCCGCCCCTCTTTCCTTCACTGAAGGAGTGAGGGGCGGGGCCGATGCGACACGAGGGTGTAGGAGGCGGAGAGAAGCCCCGCCGCCCCCTCCTCGCGTCGCGTCATCGTCCCCGCCCCTCTTTCCTTCACTAAAGGACTGAAGGGCAGGACCGACGCAACGCGAGGGAGTAGGAGGCGGAGAGAAGCCCTGCCGCCCCCTCCTCGTATTGCGTCGTCGTCCCCGCCTTTCTTTCCTTCACTGAAGGATTGAGGCGTGGGGCCGAAGCGACGCAAGGGAGTAGGAGGCGGAGAGAAGCCCCACCACCCCTCCTCGCATCGCGGCGTCGTCCCCGCCCCTCTTTTCTTCCCTGAAGGAAGGAGGGGCGGGGCTGACACGACGCAAGGGAGGAGGAGACTGAGAGATGCCCCGCCGCCCCCTCCTCGCGTCGTGTCGTCAGCCCCGCCCCTCTTTCCTTCAATGAAGGACTGAGGGGTGGGGCCGACGCGACGCGAGGGAGTAGGAGGCGGAGAGAAGCCCCGCCGCCCCCTCCTCGCATCACGTTGTCGGCCCCACCCCTCTTTCCTTCACTGAAGGACCGAAGGGCGGGGCCAACGCGACGCGAGGGAGGAGGCGGCGGAGAAAAGCCCCACCCCCTCCTCGCTCACGTCGTCGGCATCGGCCCCTCCTTCAGTGAGGAGGAAAGAGGGCCCCCCGAAAGCAGCCCTGCCCCGGAAGTTGCCCGCCCCCCAGAAGCGGGTCCATCCCGGGCGGGGCGGCGCTTCAGAGTGTGGCCTAGGGCGCCACAATCAGGTAATCCGGGCCTGCTCTCTCTAAAATAAAATTTAGTAGGTAGCTTTGCCTTCTGTTTGGAAAAGTACACGACTACCACCCCCCCTCTCTATAAATACAAAATATTAAATAAAGATCTGCTTTCTGTACAAACGAAAGGAGAAAAGGAGAGGGGCCGTTTTGGCGGGGAGCGTCACGTCATCCCAGACACCGTTCCCATCCTCTTTGATGAGTTAAGAAGAGCGACCACCAAAGTGTTCCTTCTTTGTTTGCGCACAGAGAGATAATCCCGCTCGCCGTGCCGTTCTCTCCCTTAATTTCCCCCGCAAGCCTTATCCAGTATGGCTCGTATGCGAGCGCTTCCTTCCACCATGTGCGTGCAATGGATACACTCCTACACTTCGGTAGAACTTGGTGAGGGGTGCACAACCACAGCGCACGAGGCAGGGCTTACCAGAAGCTCTGCCTCCCATGAAGGGTAACCCAACGTCTTCAATGGGCAAAAGGGAAGAAATGGGTTAGAGACGAAGGGAAACGGAAAGGTCGCCTCCACCGAAAGTCACCGAGAGCCACCAAAGTCCGCCTCGCCGGTGACGCGAGCTTCTCGTCCGCAACCGATATATTCTTCTCAAGGGTCTACGCCTTAAACTACTTGGAGAACGACGATGATTGCGATTTCTGAATTCACTGAATTCACAAAGTGGCATACACACAGTCCTTCGCAAGACTGTTTTCTGTTGTGTGTGTGGTAATTCTCTTCTCTTCTTGGTTTCCTTCTTCTTCTGCGAAGAATAAAAGAAGCCGGGCCGTGCGATTTCACTACCTCTTGGTCATAATCGTGTTCGTGTCAGAGACAAAGTCGTTTTCCACCACGTTGCTCTGGCCGTCCTTTTCTATACAGTCCCGGACGGCCTTGAGATATCCTGGCAGGAAGGTGCAGAAAATGGGACAATTTTGTCCTTCAGCAACTCTTCCACCTCAGCTTGTACTCTTCATAACCAAGAGAAAATGTAAGTACTTCCGTATTAGAAGAGAGTGACATTACATTTGAACATTTTGGTTTCACATTTCTAAGTGGAGTCTATAAAGACATTTAAAAACATATTAACTATATGTATTACTGTGTTAAGAGTGTCATTTTTGTGTCATTTTGGTTTCAAAACAGGCCCTAACACAGTTTACACTAAGTGAGTGTATAAATACATTAAAAACATATTAACTATATGTATTACTGTGTTAGAGTGTCATTTTGGTTTCACACTAAGTGAGTGTATCAATACATTTAAAAACATATTAACTATATGTATGACTGTTAGAGTGTCATTTTGTGTCATTTTGGTTACACAAAAAGTGAGTGTATAAATACATTTAAAAACATATTAACTATATGTATCACTGTGTTAGTGTCATTTTGTGTCATTTTGGTTTCACAAAAAGTGAGTGTATAAATACATTTAAAAATTATTAACTATATGTATCACTGTGTTAGAGTGTCATTTTGTGTCATTTTGGTTACACAAAAAGTGAGTGTATAAATACATTTAGAAACATATTAACTATATGCATTACTGTGTTAGAGTTTCATTTTGTATAAATACACTAAAACATATTAACTATATGTATTACTGTGTTAAGAGTGTCATTTTGGTTTCACACTAAGTGAGTGTATAAATACATTTAAAACATATAAACTATATGTATTACTGTGTTAGAGTGTCAATTTCTGTCATTTTGGTTTCACACTAAGTGAGTGTATAAATACATTAAAAACATATTAACTATATGTATTACTGTGTTAAGAGTGTCATTTTGTGTCATTTTGGTTTCACACTAAGTGTGTGTATCAATACATTAAAAACATATTAACTATATGTATTACTGTGTTAAGAGTGTCATTTTGTGTCATTTTGGTTTCACATTAAGTGAGTGTATAAATACATTTAAAACATATTAACTATTTGTATTACTGTGTTAAGAGTGTCATTTTGTGTCATTTTGGTTTCACACTAAGTGAGTGTATAAATACATTTAGAAACATATTAACTATATGTATTACTGTGTTAGAGTGTCATTATGTATAAATACACTAAAAACATATTAACTATATGTATTACTGTGTTAAGAGTGTCATTTTGTGTCATTTTGGTTGCTGTGTTCCCAGGATTTTGTAAATGTAAAAATGTGCCGCGGCACATTTCATGCCAAGCTTGGTCCTGATCTATCATTGTTTGAGTCCACAGTGCTCTCTGGATATAGGTGAACTACAACTCCAAAGCCCAAGGTCAATGCCCACCAAACTCTTATAGTATTTTCTCTTGGTTATGGGAGTTCTGTGTGGGAAATTTGTGTCTTTCTGCCATTCCTGCCAGGATATCCATGTTGTGTTCATCGAAACTATATGTATTAACAATATGTATTACTGTGTTAAGAGTGTCATTTTGTGTCATTTTGGTTTCACACTAAGTGAGTGTATAAATACATTTAAAAACATATTAACTATATGCATTACTGTGTCAGAGTGTCATTTTGTGTCATTTTGGTTGCTGGTGTGCCCCAGGATTTTGTAAATGTAAAAAAATGTGCCGCGGCTCAAAAAAGGTTGAAAAACACAGTTCTAGAAGCATTCTCTCCTGACGTTTCGCCTGCATCTGTGGTAAGCTTCCTCAGAGGTTGTGAGGCCCCAGCCACAACATTTGCTGCTCTCGTACCATTTATCCCCCCGGTCCTGATGCTGAGACTTTGTTGGAGTGAGTGCCTCTATTCCGTATCAGCGACAGGGACACAATGGCAGGAGAGAGCGAGAGAGTGCTTGCTTTCAAAGCTTCCATTTGAGTTTCCTGGAAGCCTCTGGCTGGTCGAGGGGACACTCGAGGAGATGGGTTTTGTTCCCATTCAACAGGGCTCCTCTTAAGCTCACGTCCCCTTTTCACCCTTTGCCGTCTTCTGCAAAAGTTGGCTGAACAGGTGAAAATACAAGTCGTCTCTTTATTTGGAGGAACGGCATGTTCTGAGCTTTGTGCTCATCAAGGATCCGGTAACTCCAGCTATCAAAAGGCGGCTTCATTGTTCGGTAGGCAATGGCCTGGTTTTCTAGAGGTATGATTCAGAATCAGGGGACAGACCAGGCAAAGGCAAGAAAAAGAGAGAGAAAAGGAATTGGGTAGAGAGCTGAGTTACACACACACACACATATGAGGGTGGGTCAAAAAGTAATGCCTCAATCACTCCAACTTTTCGTTCTATCTCCGCTACTGGACCATCTATGCGTGATACATTAGAGCAGTGTTTTTCAACCTTTTTTGTGACACAAAATGACACTTTAATACAGTGATACATATAGTTAATATGTTTTTAAATGTATTTACACACTCACTTTTTGTGTAACCAAAATGACACAAAATGACACTCTAATATCGTATCACAACAGCCAGGGAAACCTACCTGCAGCACTGATTCAAAGGCACCAAGATAGAAAGCTCGTCGTGGGGAGTATTTTCCAAACCTACGACAGAACAGAAAATGAGAAGACAAAACGTTTCTGGGCAACAAAAACACGGCACCCTTGTTAACCTCTGGATGTTCCCTCCCCGGCCAGAAGGGGAGGGGCAGAAACCAGATCCAGGGCTCATGCCACATACCAACCAAAGTTGTGACGAACAGGTAATAACCAACAACTGTAACACATACAAAACAATATTCATGCAGGGTAACCCGAAGCAGGCCTGGTGCCTGACCAGGCGTCCGCAGCTTATTTAAGGCGACGGTCATCTCGAGACTTGACTACTGTAATGCCCTCTACGTTGGCCTTCCCTTGGCGACAATCCGGAAACTCAAGCTAGTGCAGAATGCCGCCGCTCGCCTGCTGGCAGGATTGCCAGTGAGGGAGCATATCACACCTACCCTCCGGCAACTGCACTGGCTTCCTATCGAAAATCGAATTGCCTTCAAGGTGTTGGTGTTGACCTTTAAGGCCTTGCACGGCCTAGGGCCGGCGTACCTGAGGGACCGCCTTACCCCGTATTCTCCCGAGATCACTGCGCTCAGATGAACAAAATCTGTTGTTAGTACCATCAGTCCGCTCCTGCCACCTATCGACGACCAGACAAAGGACCTTTTCCGTGGCGGCACCGGTGCTCTGGAACGCCCTCCCGGACAGTACCCGAGCCATCTTGGAACTGGCCCCCTTTCGGAGAGCCTGCAAGACGGCTCTCTTTTGGCCTAGCTTTTAACTAAGCACACCAGACCAAGAGCCATGCCGTATGTCCTCTCATCCCGCGTATTGACGATGTAATGTGGTTTTAATGTGTTTTATGTTTATATGTTTAATGTTTTATTGTAGTGCCGCATGTCGATATGTCGTGACATGTTGCCCATATATTTGTACTGTTATCCGCCCCGAGCCTGCTGGGAGGAGCGGAATACAAGAAATCGAACAATAAACAAATAAAATAAATAAATACACGGTGCTGGGTGGGGCTGGCTGCTGGTTGGTCAGCAGACCAAGAAGCGGGAAACTTCCAACCGCGCAAGGGGCTTCTGGGAAGGAGAAACCCCCTGCTTCTAACATTATCTATCTATCTATTTATGTATATCAGGGCTGTCCAACTTCTAACCGGCCAAGGGCCGGAATTCAGGTCACTGATGACCTGGGGGGCCGCCCGGCCCCACCCCCGCCCATGCCCCTACCCCGCCCCCAGCCCCGGCCCTTGCCCCTCCTCCTAAAGTGTCATGAAGCTGGCGTGACACTTTAGCAGGAAGGGCGAAGGCAAGGGGAGCCCTCCATGGCTTCGCCCTTCCTGCTAAAGATTCCTCCTCCTCCTCCCCCGCCGTGGCGATCGACACCAGCGGCGCCGTGAAGGAGGGAGGAGGAGACCCCCCTCGCTCCCTCCCACCTTCCTGGCGCAGCCGGTGTCCCTGATGCTTGGGGCGCGGGGTGAAGGAGGAGGAGGGAGAAGGGAGGATTCCTCTTCCCCCTCCTCCGCCGCTGCGAACCGGATTGCAGCGGCGGGTCGGAGAGAGCCGAAGAGGCGAGGCAAGGAGGAGGAGCTGGCCCCTTCCTTCTCCCTGCCCCACCTCCTCCCTCCCCACCGCTGCGATCTGGGACGGAGGGGGGCAAGCAGGAGCTGGCTCCTCCCTCCCTGCCCCGCCCCCCGGCCGCCATTTTTTTAAAAAAAATTCTTTCAGGAGGGTAGCGGGGGCCGTGTCCAACAGGCTGGGGGGCTGTGTACGGCCCGCGGGCCGCCTGCTGGACAGGCCTGATGTATATAATAAAAGTCAGTGTTTGCGGAGGTGTGGAGGTGCGGAGGTGCAGAGGAATATGTGGCAGCGTTTCGATTGGTTGCCACTGTGGGATTATTTGCATAAAGGACTCTGATTGGCCAGGAACCGAGCACCAACATTCTAAGGCACCAGACAGAGGGGATTGGTTGCCACTGAGGGAGTATTTGCATAAAGGACTCTGATTGGCCAGCATCCAAGAATCCCAGCCTCTACATTCAAACAACATGATTGGTTGCCACTGAGGCACACCAACCTTGGCAGACAATGCTTTTCTCAAATAACCCGGGCACCGCCGGGTCCACAAGCTAGTGTATAATATACTCTATAATACATAGACATTTCTGCTTCGGGAAAAAATGCTAATAACAACATTAAGAGAATATCCAACGGCGCCTTAGAAAACTTACCCTCTTCCATTGTCTAAGTGGATAATAAAGGTTTCATTTCCAAACTTCTCGAAAGTTTCGTAGTGATGTCGGTCCATGTTGCCTACAATGGGAAGAAGAAAAATATATACTTATACTTAAGCCGTGCTACTTAAGGCTCACAGGGAAACCTATGGCGGCAGCCTCTTTGCACACTGTGTACTCCTAAATAAGGGAGGAGCCATGATTGGTTGCCACATCATCCCGTTATGGACAGGAAACCTTGCCATTATGGCCATCCGACCAAGACGAAGAAGCCCGATTGGTCGAAGGAAAACGGCTTAATGGAAATCTACTGATGATCATAGTGAGACGCATCTACTCAGCCCAGAAAACCCTACGATAGGCCTCTCCTTAAGGTCACTATATACTAGGCCTGGGTAGGTTCGTCAGAATGCTCGTAAAATCGAATGAATCGGATTAAATTCACGTTTGAAGCGGTTTTCGAAGCAATGTAAGCAACCC
>JARBWK010000024.1:1019843-1111309 GCA_030556195.1 Anolis apletophallus
CCCCCAGAAGCCGGGTCCATCCCAGGCGGGGCGGCGCTTTCAAGTGTGCCTGGGGCGCCACAATCAGGTAATCCGGGCCTGCTCTCTCTAAAATAAAATTTTGCTTAGGTGGTTTGCCTTCCTGTTGTTCGGGAAAAGTACCTACCACCCCCTCTCTATAAATACAAAATATTAATAAAGATCTGCTTTCTGTACAAGCGAAAAGGAGAAAGGAGAGGCCGTTTGGCGAGGTTCGTCATCTCAGACACCGTTCCCATCCTCTTTGATGAGTTAAGAAGACGACCACAAAGTGTTCCTTCTTTGTTTGCGCACAGAGAGATAATCCGCTCGCTTGTGCCGTTCTCTCATAATTTCCCCGCCAAGCCTTATCAGTATGGCTCGTGTGACGCTTCCTTCCACCATGTGCGTGCAATGGATACACTACACCGATGGTAGAACTTGGTGAGGATGCACAACCACAGCGCACGAGGCAGGGCTTGCAAAGCTCTGCCTCCATGAAGGAGTGACAACGTCTTCAATGGGCAAGGGAAGAGAAATAGGTTAGAGGCAAGGAAGCGGAGAAAATTCCTCCACCGAAAGTCACCGAGAGCCACCAAAGTCGCCTCGCCGGTGGACCTTGAGCTCTCGTCCGCTAACCGATATATTCTTCTCAGGGTCTGCAGCCTTAAACTACTTGAGAAACGCGGCGATGATTGCGATTTCTGAATTCACTGAATTCACAAAGTGGCATACACACAGTCCTTCGCAAGACTGTTTTCTGTTGTGTGTGGTAATTCTCTTCTCTTCTTGGTTTCCCTTCTTCTTCTGCAGAATAAAAAAACGGTACGTCTGCGATTCACTACCTCTTGGTGTGTCGTGTTCGTGTCAGAGACAAAGTCGTTTTCCACCACGTTGCTCTGGCCGTCCTTTTCTATACAGTCCCGGACGGCCTTGAGGACTATCCGAAGCCTCCGGTCCATGGCTTCCAGGTGCAACTTGTACAAAATGGGAGCAATTTTGTCCTTCAGCAAAGACTCTTCCATCAGGTGGCTCAGCTTGTACTCTTCCTTGGCCAGGAGCTGGAGCCGCAGGTAAGTCGACTTCCGTATCCTAGAAGAGAAGGAAGACCATGGATTACATTTCGAACAGGGAGGGAATCCACATTTCTGGTTGTTATGGAAGTCTATCTTCCCAAGACTTATGCTAAGGAACTCCGTGGCATTCGTTCTAAAAGGATAAAGACAAGCGAGTGACAGTGATGGAGAAGTTTTGTGTATCTATTTTGCGTTCATCAAAACAGGCCCTGGTTTCACACTAAGTGAGTGTATCAATACATTTAAAAACATATTAACTATATGTATCACTGTGTTAGAGTGTCATTTTGGTTTCACACTAAGTCAGTGTATCAATACATTTAAAAACATATTAACTATATGTATCACTGTGATAGAGTGTCATTCTGTGTCATTTTGGTTTCACACTGAGTGTATCAATACATTTAAAAACATATTAACTATATGTATTACTGTGTTAAGTGTGTCATTTTGGTTTCACACTAAGTCAGTCTATCAATACATTTAAAAACATATTAACTATATGTATTACTGTGTTAAGAGTGTCATTTTGTGTCATATTGTTTCACACTAAGTGAGTGTATAAATACATTTATAAACATATTAACTATAAGTATTACTGTGTTAAGAGTGTCATTTTGTGTCATTTTGGTTTCACACTAAGTGAGTGTATAAATACATTTAAAAACGTATTAACTATATGTATTACTGGGTTAGAGTGTCATTTTGTGTCATTTTGGTTTCACACTAAGTGAGTATATAAATACATGTAAAACATATTAACTATATGTATTACTGTGTTAGAGTGTCATTTTGTGTCATTTTGGTTTCACACTAAGTGAGTATATAAATACATTAAAAACATATTAACTATATGTATTACTGTGTTAGAGTGTCATTTTGGTTTCACACTAAGTGAGTGTATAAATACATTTAAAAACATATTAACTATATGTATTACTGTGTTAAGAGTGTCATTTTTGTGTCATTTTGGTTTCACACTAAGTGAGTGTATAAATACATTTAAAAACATATTAACTATATGTATTACTGTGTTAAGAGTGACATTTTGTTCATTTGGTTTCACACTAAGTGAGTGTATAAATACATTTAGAAACATATTAACTATATGTATTACTGTGTTAGAGTGTCATTATGTATAAATACACTAAAAACATATTAACTATATGTATTACTGTGTTAAGAGTGTCATTTTGTGTCATTTTGGTTGCTGGTGTGCCCCAGGATTTTGTAAATGTAAAAAATGTGCCGCGGCACATTTCATGCCAAGCTTGGTCCTGATCTATCATTGTTTGAGTCCACAGTGCTCTCTGGATATAGGTGAACTACAACCACCAAACTCTTATAGTATTTTCTCTTGGTTATGGGAGTTCTGTGTGGGAAATTTGTGTCTTTCTGCCATTCCTGCCAGGATATCTATGTTGTGTTCATCGAAACTATATGTATTAACAATATGTATTACTGTGTTAAGAGTGTCATTTTGTGTCATTTTGGTTTCACACTGAGTGAGCGTATAAATACATTTAAAAACATATTAACTATATGTATTACTGTGTTAGAGTGTCATTTTGTGTCATTTTGGTTTCACACTGAGTGTATAAATACATTTAAAAACATATTAACTATATGTATTACTGTGTTAGAGTGTCATTTCGTGTCATTTTGGTTTCACACTAAGTGAGTGTATAAATACATTAAAAAACATATTAACTATATGTATTACTGTGTTAGAGTGTCATTTTGTGTCATTTTGGTTTCACACTAAGTGAGTGTATAAATACATTAAAAACATATTAACTATATGTATTACTGTGTTAGAGTGTCATTTTGTGTCATTTTGGTTTCACACTAAGTGAGTGTATCAATACATTAAAAACATATTAACTATATGTATTACTGTGTTAGAGTGTCATTTTGTATAAATACATTTAAAAACATATTAACTATATGTATTACTGTGTTAAGAGTGTCATTTTGTGTCATTTTGGTTTCACACTAAGTGAGTGTATAAATACATTTAGAAACATATTAACTATATGTATTACTGTGTTAGAGTGTCATTTTGTACAAATACACGAAAACATATTAACTATATGTATTACTGTGTTAGAGTGTCATTTTGTGTCATTTTGGTTTCACACTAAGTGAGCGTATAAATACATTTAAAAACATATTAACTATATGTATTACTGTGTTAAGAGTGTCATTTTGTGTCATTTTGGTTGGTGGTGTGCCCCAGGATTTTGTAAATGTAAAAAATGTGCCGCGGCTCAAAAAAGGTTGAAAATCACTGTTCTAGAAGCATACTCTCCTGATGTTTCGCCTGCATCTGTAGTAAGCAGCCTCAGAGGTTGTGAGGCCCCATCCACAACATTTGCTGCTCTCATCCCATTTATCCCCCGGTCCTGATGCTGAGACTTTGTTGGAGTGAGTGCCTCTATTCCGTATCAGCGACAGGGACACAATGGCAGGAGAGAGAGCGAGAGAGTGCTTGCTTTCAAAGCTTCCATTTGAGTCTCCTGGAAGCCTCTGGCTGGTCGAGGGGACACTCGAGGAGATGGGTTTTGTTCCCATTCAACAGGGCTCCTCTTAAGCTCACATCCCCTTTTCACCCTTTGCCGTCTTCTGCAAAAGTTGGCTGAACAGGTGAAAATACAAGTCGTCTCTTTATTCGGAGGAACAGCATGTTCTGAGCTTTGTGCTCATCAAGGATCCGGTAACTCCAGCTATCAAAAGGCGGCTTCATTGTTCGGTAGGCAATGCCCTGGTTTTCTAGAGGTATGATTCAGAATCAGGGAACAGACCAGGCAAAAGCAAGAAAAAGAGAGAAAAAAGGAATTGGGTAGAGAGCTGAGTTACACACACACACACACACATGAGGGTGGGTCAAAATGTAATGCCTCAATCACTCCAACTTTTCGTTCTATCTCAGCTACTGGACCATCTATGCGTGATACATTAGAGCAGTGTTTTTCAACCTTTTTTGTGACACAAAACGACACTCTAACACAGTAAGACATATAGTTAATATGTTTTGAATGTATTTATACACTCACTTAGTGTGAAACCAAAATGACACAAAATGACACTCTAACACAGTAATACATATAGTTAATATGTTTTTAAATGTATTTATACACTCACTTAGTGTGAAACCAAAATGACACAAAATGACACTCTAACACAGTGATACATATAGTTAATATGTTTTTAAATGTATTTATACACTCACTTTTTGTGTAACCAAAATGACACAAAAATGACACTCTAACACAGTGATACATATAGTTAATATGCTTTTAAATGTATTTATACACTCACTTTTGTGTAACCAAAATGACACAAAATGACACTTTAACACAGTGATATATAGTTAATATGTTTAACTGTATTTATACACTCAGTGTGAAACCAAAATGACACAAAATGACACTCTAACACAGTCATACATATAGTTAATATGTTTTTAAATGTATTTATACACTCACTTTTGTGTAACCAAAATGACACAAAATGACACTCTAACACAGTGATACATATAGTTAATATGTTTTTAAATGTATTTATACACTCACTTTTTGTGTAACCAAAATGACACAAAATGACACTCTAACACAGTCATACATATAGTTAATATGTTTTTAAAGGTATTTATACACTCAGTGTGAAACCTGGGCCCGTTTCGATGAACACAGCATAGATATCCTGGCAGGAATGGCAGAAAGCCACAAACTTTCCACACAGAACTCCCATAAACAAGAGAAAATACTATAAGAGTTTGGTGGGCATTTACCATGGGAGTTGTAGTTCACCTGTATCCAGAGAGCACTGTGGACTCAAACAATGTTGATCAGAACCAAACTTGGCATGAATACTCAATATGCCCAAATGTGAACACAGACCTTGACATTTGGGAGTTACAGTTTCTGGGATTTTATAGTTAACACACAATCAAAGAGCATCCTGAACTCTTGCAACAATGGACTTGAACCAAACTTGGCATATTGAACCCTCATTACCAACAGAAAGTACTGAAAGGGTTTGCTTGGGAATTGACCTTGAGTTTGGAAGTTGTAGTTCACCTACACCCAGGTTTGGCTGTCTTGCGTCCCCCGCCGGGCTCGGCGGAGCCATGAACTGGGAGAAAGGCTCCCAGGGAAGGCCTGGGCACCTCGGGGAGCCTTTCTCCCAGTTCGTGGCTCCACCGAGCCCGGCGGAAGATGCGAGATGGCCAAATTCAGCTTCCAGCAAGGGCCTGGGCCCTGCGGGGAGCCTTTCTTCCGAGGCTCCCCGGGGCGCCCAGGCCCTCCCTGGCAGTTGGGATGGGCTGGCTGGCTGGCACACGGAGGGAAAACGGCCGAAGGCGGCGGTGCCCCATCCCCTTCTTCGCTGCCGCCCAGCCCTTCCTCCTTCCCCAAGCGGCAGCAGCAGGCAGGAGGGGAGGAAACGGGGGAGGTTTTCCTGCGGCACACCAGGTGATTGCTTACGGACCACCAGTGTGCCGTGGAACACCGGTTGGGAAACACTGCATTAGAGCACTGATTCTCAAAGTGGGTGGTACCACCCCCTGGTGGGCGGTGAGGCGATCCAAGGGGTGGGAGGCTCAGGGGAATTTGGGGGGCGGTGAACCCCTTTAAGGGGGCGGTAAAAAATTGGCCATTTAGGAGGAGTCACGTGGTCCTCTTCTTTGGCCCCACCCCCTTCGCTTTGACCCCCAAACACAGTGCAGTGTGAAGGCTGCAGTGCAAAGGCCTCAGCGTTCTCCGGCGGAGCCTCCTCTCCACCGCGAAAGAAAGCGCGGCCATCCCCTGCGGAGGCAGTTCCTCACAAACCCACCCAGTATTTTCCGTTGGTCTGTTGGGGGTCATAGAGTGGGTCATGGGGGCTCTGTGTGCCAAGTGTGGTCTTGATCCATCATTATTGGGAGTTGCAGTGGTATCATGAAATTACTGAAGGTAGTGCAAGTCCCATCATCTCTGGTCCACCCTCCCCCAAAGTGTAGTAGGATGTAGATTGGGTCATGGGGGCTCTGTGTGCAAAGTTTGGTCTGTATTGGTGAATGGATGAGGGTTGCATTGTTTGTAGGAAGTGAGTGAAGGTACTTCAAGTCCCATCATCCGTGGTCCGTCTCACAGAAAACTGCAACAGGATGTAGAGTGGGTCTTGAGGGCTCTGTGTGCCAGGTTTGGTGTTGATCAGTCATTGGATTAGGTTTGTAGCAGGCTTGGAAAGTGAGGGAAGGTACTGCAAGACCCATCATCCATGTTCTGGCTCCCTCCAAACTTCAGTAGGATGTAGAGTGGGTCACCGGGGCTCTGTGTGCCAAGTGTGGTCTTTATCAGTGTTTGTTGGGGGCCGCAGTGGTCTGTGGGAACAGAGGGGTGTAAAAGTACTACAAATCCCATCATCCATTGTCAGTCCTCCCCCGAACCTCACCAGGATGTGAAGGCAGCCATGGGGGTTATGTATGCCAAGTTTGGTCTCGATCAGTGATTGGATGAGGGTTGCAGCAGACTTGGGAAGTGAGTAGAGGTATTTCAAGTCCCATCATCCATGGTCCACCCTCCTCCGAACTGCACCAGGATGTAGAGTGGGTCATGAGGGCTCTGTGTTGGGGGTTCTGTGTGCCAAGTTTGGCTCAGTTCCATTGTTGGTGGGATTCAAAATGCTCTTTGGTTGTAGGTAAACCATAAATCCCAGTAACTACAACTCCCAAATGAGAAGGGCTATTTTCTCAAAACTCCACCAGTGTTCAAATTGGGGCGTATTGAGTATTCGTGCCAGGTTTGGTCCAGATCCGTAGTGGTTTGGGTTCTCTGTATGGCAAGATTAAGAGAGACGTTCCTTCGAATATCCAATCCAATTCTAACCTCCTGTTATGGAAAACCTTGAGACCTGGTCTTCCTCTCCGGGGGCAAAAGGGAGTAAGCCTGCATCCGCTTGCACTGGCCGTGGTGGTGATGGTCTTCTTATTTTCCTCTAAGTTCCTTGAAGATCTCCACCATCATTACTCCCCAGATTCGAATCACGAAAGCACGCATCCTGTGGCTGGAACCCTCCCTTTGCCCACGTGGCACCCAAATCATATCACAGGCTGTCCAACTTCTACCGGCCCAGGGGCCTGAATTCCGGTCATTGATGACCTGGGGGTCCTAAGGGTCTGCCTCCGCCCCCGGCTCTGCCCCCTCCCCACCCCCGGCTCTGCCCACCCCCCGGCTCCGCCCCCCCCCCCCCCTCCCCTTATTTTAATTTAATATTAAATATATTTAATTCCATCCTCCCATATATTTAATTCCATCCTCCCTCCCCCTTATTTTTATTTAATATTAATTATATTTAATTCCTTCCTCCCCCCTTATTTTTATTTAATATTTAATATATTTAATTCCATCCTCCCTCCCCCTTATTTTTATTTAATATTAAATATATTTAATTCCTTCCTCCCTCCCCCTTATTTTTATTTAATATTAAATATATTTAATTCCATCCTCCCTCCCCCTTATTTTTATTTAATATTAAATATATTTAATTCCTTCCTCCCCTCCCCCTTATTTTTATTTAATATTAAATATATTTAATTCCATCCTCCCCTCCCCCTTATTTTAATTTAATATTAAATATATTTAATTCCATCCTCCCTCTCCCCTTATTTTTATTTAATATTAAATATATTTAATTCCATCCTCCCCCCCCTTATTTTTATTTAATATTAAATATATTTAATTCCATCCTCCCCTCCCCCTTATTTTTATTTAATATTAAATATATTTAATTCCTTCCTCCCCTCCCCCTTATTTTTATTTAATATTAAATATATTTAATTCCTTCCTCCCCTCTCCCCTTATTTTTATTTAATATTAAATATATTTAATTCCATCCTCCTCTCTAATTTTTATAATATTAAATATATTTAATTCCTCCACTCTCACCTTATTTTTATTTAATAGTAAATATATTTAATTCCATCCTCCCTCCCCTTATTTTTATTTAATATTAAATATATTTAATTCCATCCTCCCCTCCCCCTTATTTTTATTTAATATTAAATATATTTAATTCCATCCTCCCCTCCCCCTTAATGTATCCCATCTCCCCTTATTTCATCTTTAAATATATTTAATTTTATATTTAATACATGAGGGGAGATGGGGGAGGGAATGAGGAGCCCCTGAGGAGCCCCCTGCTTCGGCCTACCTTTTCCAAATACGCCAGGATCCAGGAGTACCTGGACGACGAGAGAGGCAACGACCGACTGAGTTGAAAAAGGTACTAATCGCGTCTGTGGGCCTCAGCGATCCAGTAGTAGAGTAGCCGAAGAGTATCGCGAGAATACGCAATCCACACGGGATTTCGCTGTCAATGCCGGCGTGATCTCGCGTTGACAGCGAAAATCCCATGTGGATTACGTATTCTCGCGATACTTGCTCAACCCGGAGTAGGGTTTTTTTAAAAAATTATTTATTTTATTTTTCAATTTTTTTATTAAAAGCTTAGGGGGCCGGAGGAAGGGGCTGGGGGCCGTATATCGTCCCGGGCCGCCAGTTGGACAGCCCTGTCATATCACAACAGCCAGGGAAACCTACCTGCAGCACTGATTCAAAGGCACCAAGATAGAAAGCTCGTCGTGGGAGTATTTTCCAAACCTACGACAGAACAGAAAATGAGAAGACAAAACGTTTCTGGGCAACAAAAACACGGCACCCTTGTTAACCTCTGGATGTTCCCTCCCCGGCCAGAAGGGGAGGGGCAGAAACCAGATCCAGGGCTCATGCCACATACCAACCAAAGTTGTGACGAACAGGTAATAACCAACAACTGTAACACATACAAAACAATACTCATGCAGGGTAACCCGAAGCAGGCCTGGTGCCTGACCAGGCGTCCGCAGCTTATTTAAGGCGACGGTCATCTCGAGACTAGACTACTGTAATGCCCTCTACGTTGGCCTTCCCTTGGCGACAATCCGAAACTCAAGCTAGTGCAGAATGCCGCCGCCGCCTGCTGGCAGGATTGCCAGTGAGGGAGCATATCACACCTACCCTCCGGCAGCTGCACTGGCTTCCTATCGAGTACCGAATTGCCTTCAAGGTGTTGGTGTTGACCTTTAAGGCCTTGCACGGCCTAGGGCCGGCGTACCTGAGGGACCGCCTTACCCCGTATTCTCCCCCGAGATCACTGCGCTCAGATGAACAGAATCTGTTGTTAGTACCATCAGTCTGCTCCTGCCACCTATCGACGACTAGACAAAGGACCTTCTCCGTGGCGGCACACCGGTGCTCTGAACGCCCTCCCGGACAGTACCCGAGACATCTCGGAACTGGCGCCCTTTCGGAGAGCCTGCAAGACGGCTCTCTTTGGCCTAGCTTTTAACTAAGCACACCAGACCAAGAGCCATGCCGTATGTCCTCTCATCCCGCGTATTGACGATGTAATGTGGTTTTAATGTGTTTTATGTTTATATGTTTAATGTTTTATTGTAGGGCCGCATGTCGATATGTCGTGACATGTTGCCCATATATTTGTACTGTTATCCGCCCCGAGCCTGCTGGGAGGAGCGGAATACAAGAACGAACAATAAACAAATAAAATAAATAAATACACGGTGCTGGGTGGGGCTGGCTGCTGGTTGGTCAGCAGACCAAGAAGCGGGAAACTACCAACCGCGCAAGGGGCTTTTGGGAAGGAGAAACCCCCTGCTTCTAACATTATCTATCTATCTATCTATTTATGTATATCAGGGCTGTCCAACTTCTAACCGGCCAAGGGCCGGAATTCAGGTCACTGATGACCTGGGGGGCCGCCCGGCCCCACCCCCGCCCATGCCCCTGCCCCGGCCCCAGCCCCGCCCCACCCCTCCTCCTAAAGTGTCAAGCGATTTCGCCCGTTTCTGAAGCTGGCGTGACACTTTAGCAGGAAGGGCGAAGGCAAGGGGAGCCCTCCATGGCTTCGCCCTTCCTGCTAAAGATTCCTCCTCCTCCTCCCCCCCCCCCCCCCCCGCCGTGGCGATCGGGACACCAGCGGCGCCGTGAAGGAGGAGGAGGAGACCCGCCCCCTCGCTCCCTCCCGCCCCTTCCCGACGCAGCTGGTGTCCTGATCGCGGCGGGGTGAAGGGGAGGAGGAGGAGGAAGGGAGGATTCCTCCTCCCCTCCCCCCCCCCGCCGCTGCGAACCGGATTGCAGCGGCGGGTCGGAGAGAGTGACGGAGGAGGCGAGGCAAGGAGGAGGAGCTGGCTCCCTTCCTTCTCCCTGCCCCCCTCCCCCCTCCCCCCCGCTGCGATCTGGGACGGAGGGGGCGGGGCAGGAAGGAGCTGGCTCCCTCCCCCCTCCCAGGCCCCCCGCCCCCGCGGCCGCCATTTTTTAAAAAAAATCTTTCAGGAGGGTAGCGGGGGCCGTGTCCAACAGGCTGGGGGGCCGTGCACAGCCCGCGGGCCGCCTGTTGGACAGGCCTGATGTATATAATAAAAGTCAGTGTTTGTGGAGGTGTGGAGGTGCGGAGGTGCAGAGGAATATGTGGCAGCGTTTCGATTGGTTGCCACTGTGGGATTATTTGCATAAAGGACTCTGATTGGCCAGGCACCGAGCACCAACATTCTAAGGCACCAGACAGAGGGGATTGGTTGCCACTGAGGGAAAATGCTAATAACAACATTAAGAGAATATTCAACGGCGCCTTAGAAAACTTACCCTCTTCCATTGTCTAAGTGGATAATAAAGGTTTCGTTCCCAAACTTCTCGAAAGTTTCGTAGTGATGTCGGTCCATGTTGCCTACAATGGGAAGAAGAAAAATATATACTTAAGCCGTGCTACTTAAGGCTCACAGGGAAACCCTGTGCGAGGAGGAGTATATGGCGGCAGCCTCTTTGCACACTGTGTACTCCTAAATAAGGGAGGAGCCATGATTGGTTGCCACATCATCCCGTTATGGACAGGAAACCTTGCCATTATGGCCATCCGACCAAGACGAAGAAGCCCGATTGGTCGAAGGAAAACGGCTTAATGGAAATCTACTGGATGATCATAGGTGAGACACATCTACTCAGCCCAGAAAACCCTACGATAGGCTCTCCTTAAGGTCACTATATACTAGGCCTGGGTAGGTTCGTCAGAATGCTCGTAAAATCGGAATGAATTCGGATTAAATTCACGTTTGAAGCGGTTTCGAAGCAATGTAAGCAACCCGGAAGTGAATTTCCCATTTCGAAGCCGCTGCCGCCGCCAATTTCAGAGAGGAATTCTTCGGCGTTGAGTATTATTTTCACAGCGGATAGGCAACAGAAATATAGAAGTTTAATTCCCCATCGGCCCAAAAACTCCAGTCTCTGTTCGTGTGAAGAATGAAACTCTCATTCAATTCACAAGGTAAATATATAACTTTGTATTGAATTGTATTTAACAATAACTGGCTAAACATCGAAAAACAACAGCCATCACAGCTACCTTTCTAAACATCCTTTCCTCACAGATATTAAATCCCAACTGACAAATCCCAACTGTCACTTTGTAACTGACATTCCTCAAGGTTCCATTTAGCAGTCTTGAGACAGCGCCATCTGGTGTCAAACATGTCACACTGCAGGTCATCTCAAACTGCGAAAATATATCTTGTGCTGACTCATGAATTGCTATTCAAAATGCAATAATCTGACAGGAATCGGCATTAGTTTCTCGCCCCTCCCGAGCTGCTTTCCCCTCATTGGCTGTTTAACCCACTTTGGAGGAGGATGCCTTTCCCTCTACGTCAGAACTGGGGCCACATCCCCATCCAAACTGGGTTAAACATGGCTGTCACCCCTATTCCGACATGGAGGGAAGACATCCCCATCCAAACTGGATTAAACATGTGTGTCCACCATAAATGAAGCGATTCTGAAATTTCGGAAATAATTCGGGAAATTCCGAAATTTTTCCAGAAAATTTCGGAAGTCATTCGGATTCGAAGTGCCAGCGCCCCCTACATCCGGAATGAATTTTGACCCCTTTTTTTTTTATCAAACAGCATTCACACTTACATTCTGAACCCATGTGCAGATCAACACTTATGCACCACCATTGCGGGCTGCTTGGCCCAAGGGAGCCGCGGGAAGGAGGGAAGGATCAAGGCCAGGGTCTGGCTCTCCTGCCTTCGGGAGCGGTCGAACAAAAGCCGCACAAACCCCAACCTGAATCCTCCCTCACTCTGCGGGAGCGCACGCCAAGCGGATCTCTCTCTCTCACACTTTCTCTCTCTCTCTCATACGCGCCTTTGGAGCGAGTTTGCACCCACTGCGCTCTCCCCAAGCCTCCCGGTAGAGGTTGGCTTAAAGGGGGTGTAATTCCAAAGTGTGGCCTAGGACGCAAAAAGGTGTTAATCCGGGCCTGGCTAGAAGCTGGCCTAACTCTACCTCTCTCCCTGTTGCTCTGCCAGGAACAATCTTGGCAGCTACTTCCTTTTAGTTCAAAGAATGAGGTTGAATGCCAGACAATGGGGGACATACTTACCCATGAGGAAGTCAAAGATGGTCATATCCATGATATCCAAAATCCGGGTCCCTCTGTCGTAGGGAGGCGTTTGCTTAACTTCTTCACAGTAGTCTGCATCAACTTCCCACCTAAAGAAAAGGATGGCAATGTTAGCAGTGATAAGAGCAAACTCCCCAGAAATTCAGAGTCTTCATGAAGAAGGATTTCTAAATACGAGGGTTGAATGAAAAGTAATGCCTCCAGCTTCGTAACTCCTTAACTGTCACACCTCAAGGGCCTCAGGCGTCACTTTCGCTTGAGCGAAGTTCCAGCCAAGGTAACCAGAGTGCAACTTTCAAACCAGCTTCCTCTGCTCAAACCCTGCTTGGGTATCTCGCGCCTTTCTCGTTTGAAGAGTTTGAAGGGGAAGAAAGGCAGCTCCATCTTGCCTCCTTGACTTTCCATCAGCTCAGAGCCCCTCTTGCTGTGTTTAAAATAATTCTATAGAATTATTTATTTAGATAAGTAATTTTATTTGTTTAAATAAATAATGTTACGTATTATTTTATAGAAAGTATGGTGTAATGTAGTAATATATGATATAATGTAGTGTTACATTGCATTATAATTTAAAATAATTGTTTAAAATGATTCTATAAAATTATTTATTTAAATAAGTAATTTTATTTTGTTTAAATAAATAATGTTATTATTTTAAAGATAATATAATATAATAATATATAATATAATATAGTGTTACATTGCATTACAATTTGATATAATATGATATAATGTCAATATATTGTATTATGTTATAGTATAATAATTGTAATATAATAATAATAATAGTATGATTACGGTATGGTATGTGGTATATGCATTTGGTATTGGTGGTGTTGTATTGTAACACAGTATAATACTGCCAATGATAATGTGATACAATAATTATATCGTGATATTATAATTTATATATATTTGTATTACATGCAATATTGCTAACAATATTGCGATATGTTGTAATGTTAATTGTTGTTTTTTCAGTTTGTTGTAAGCCGCTCCGGCAATATTGTTATATGTACACTGTAAGCCACTCTGGCAGTATTGTTGTTTGCTGTAAGCCACTCTGAGTCCCCTTCGGGGTTGAGAAGGGTGGCATATAAAAATAGTAAATAAATAAATAAATAAGAGTAGGGATGCAAGCATAACATAGGCCTTCAAGGCTGTACCATCACTGCCTCCCCTGATAATGGAAGCGGGCCGCGGGAGTAACAAGCCTGACTCCCCGGCCCAGCTGGCCCTCGCTAACCAGCTCCGCATTCCTAGAGGACTGAGTTCACAAAACATACTAAGGATCATCAATCTTAGCTTTTGACGTGCGACGCAACTAAGGAACACTATAACTGCTTTACAGACCCCTATGCCAGTGTCTTGTACCAACAACGCATTTGGGAGAAGATCTTGTGGGTAAGGCCAGTCGGGCCTTCCACCAAGCCTCGCCAGCCAGCCTGCTTCGCGCTGACTTGTTCCAGTGTTGCCTTGTTCCAGTTCATCGTCGAGACCCAGTGATTGATCCTGAAATACTCTTTTACCTTTTGAACTCTTTGCATTTTAATCAACGTATCCCAGCCTCACTTGCTTCGGCTGGGATTCCAAGAGACTTTGCATCCGGCTTGGGTTCCCGTTTGCCGCTTGTGCTCCTTCATACCGCGGAGCACCCACGACTTGCTGATTCCTGTTTGCTGCTAGTTGGGGCACCGCAAGGATTGCTTCCAACCTTTTTCCTATACTTACCTGCTATCAATAAAACCCGTTGTACCTCAGCTGCTGTGTGGTTTATCCAGGGGGGTCAGGTTGCCAAGGCCTCAGAGGGCGATATTAACAGATGGCAGTACTGGTATGCGGCAGGGACTGGCTTGTTCAGTAGACTCTCCTCTACAGTTCCATTTTTGGTGGGAAGCCTGGTACTGGCATGTTTCTTGGCAGTAGACTCTCCTCGCTTGGGTTTGAAGTACCTCACGATCTGCGTTATCGGCTGTGTTTACAACGCGCTCTCTCTCCCTCTCTTGTGGAGGGATACTCCATCTACGGAGCTTTTTGTTTGTGGATTATACAATTGGGGAGACCACTTTTCTTTGAGATTGAGTCATCATGGACCAGTACAATATCACTGAATTCTCGGACACTAGTGGGGACTTTTGCTACTAAGGACTGTAAGTAATCTTTGTATATCCCGGGGAATCCCCCACAGGAACTCTATGCGCCACAGCAGGGCTTGTACTCCTATATAGAAGGTGATTGATTGAATGTATTGTTATATTTGAGATATTAACAGACAGACCTTTGAATATTCTGAATATATTTTGTGATAAATACTACACTTTTGTGTATAGTCTGTTTGTCCCTGTTGTTATTTAGTGTAACGATTACATAGATAGCAATATTGTTACAGTGTTGTTCCGGGCATAATGCTTTGCCATCCAGAGTAGACAACTGGACCACTCCACAATCCGGTCGACCCAGCCATGGTATCTCTGTCTTTGCTGGATTCACCCTCAATCTGCTGGCATGCAACCATCCAGTGATGGACTCATGGCACTGATGGAAACAAGAGGGTCCGGAGTCCGGCCGGCCTTCCATCTTCAGAAAAAGCTGGGTAACATCAGCGTACTGATAACATTCCAGCCCAAAGCTTTGAACCAGACGAGCAAGTGGCCGCATGTAGATGTTAAATAACAAAGGGGTGAGTAATAGCCCCTTAAGATACCCCACAAATTAGAACATGGAATTGCCAGAAGATGTAACTGGATAACATTTTTAACAGGAAGACACCGACGATTATACGTTTTAATGGTTATATATATATGTGTTATATATTGTCATGTTGATTGTTTTTAAATTGCACTTTTATGAATGCCTGGCATCAAATTATGCCAATCTGTAACCCGCCTTGACTTGCCGTATGGCTGAAAAAGGTGGGATATAAATATCTTTAAAATAAATAAATAAATAAATAAATAAGTAATGAAACTCTCAGAGCATCGTGATGCAAAAATTCTGGGCATTTTCTTTTTGGGGTAAAAAATTCTGCAAAGTGTTGGTTTTTTTGGAGGTGGTGAATGAAAAAAATCTGGGCAAAAATTCTGGGCATTTTCTTTTTTGGGTAAAAAATTCTGCAAAGTGTTTTTTGTTTGAGGTGGTGAATGCAAAAAATTCTGGGCAAAAATTCTGGGCATTTTCTTTTTTGGGTAAAAAATTCAGCAAAGTGTTTTTTTTTGAGGTGGTGAATGCAAAAAATTCTGGGCAAAAATTCTGGGCATTTTCTTATTTGGGTAAAAATTCTGCAAAAATTCTGGGCATTTTCTTTTTTGGGTAAAAAAATTCTGCAAAAATTCTGGGCATTTTCTTTTTTGGGTAAAAAATTCTGCAAAATGTTGTTTTTGGGGAGGTGGTGAATGCAAAAAATTCTGGGCAAAAATTCTGGGCATTTTCTTTTTTGGGTAAAAACTTCTGCAAAGTGTTTTTTGGAGGTGGTGAATGAAAAAATTCTGGGCAAAAATTCTGGGCATTTTCTTTTTAGGGTAAAAAATTCTGCAAAAATTCTGGGCATTTTCTTATTTGGGTAAAAAATTCTGGGCATTTTCTTTTTTGGGTAAAAAATTCTGCAAAGTGTTTTTTGGACGTGGTGAATTAAAAAAATTCTGGGCAAAACTTCTGGGCATTTTCTTTTTAGGGTAAAAATTCTGCAAAACTTCTGGGCATTTTCGTTTTTGGGTAAAAAATTCTGCAAAGTGTTTTTTTGGAGGTGGTGAATTAAAAAAATTCTGGGCAAAACTTCTGGGCATTTTCTTTTTAGGGTAAAATTTCTGCAAAACTTCTGGGCGTTTTCTTATTTGAGTAAAAAAATTCTGCAAAGTGTTTTTTTTGGAGGTGGTGAATGAAAAAAGTTCTGGGCAAAAATTCTGGGCATTTTCTTTTTTGGGTAAAAAAATGTTGAAAAGGTCCTAATTCAACCTAGTAGCCAGTGAAGGTGTTTCAATAAGGGAAGTCAGTTGCCCTACTGAAGATCTCTAAGCACAATTTTCAGTTCAGCATTGGAAATATACAATAGAAACCTCTACATCACTATATATATTTTATATATATATATATATATATATATATATATATATATATATATATTCGGACCATACTCACTCTGCTTTCTTGCGTTTGTGGTAGGAGCGTCTCCACGGATTCCTCCAAGTCTTCCTTTTGGCCAAGGAAAGGTCTGGCAGGAAGGCAGCGAGAGAGCCTTCAATCTGGTCTGGCTTCCCACACAGAGCGTGCTCTGTCGAACAGTAGTAAGAGCACTCGCCATAGAAGCAGATGTTGTTGGCTACCAAAAGAAAGGGGAAGACATGGTGAGGAGGAGGGTATCTCCCAAGACCTTCTCAAGACCTTTTGCTACCTGAGGCAAAAGGAGAACGTGGAGCTCTCTCATTCATGGAATCACCATAAGTCAAATGAGACATGACAACAACTAACAGAAAGGCAAATCTATTGTGGGGGTTTCTTGCCAGGATGCGTTCAGAATGGGTTTGCCATTGCCTTCTTCTGTGGGTTATTTCCCCAAGGTCATCTAATGGGCTTCCATGGCCAACTGCGGATTTGAACTCAACAAGATTTGGACACAAACCATGACACCAGGGTCAGCATGCAATGTAAGAGACAGTCTTTTCAAATCCATTGTGAGAGGATTGGGCGTACTACAGTGATACCTTGAGTTTTAATCCGTTCCATGACCGAGCTCTTAACTCAAAACACTCTCATCTCAAATTGAATTTTCTTATTGAAGTACTATTAAAGACTCCAAGATCATCTAGGGAGGCCCTGCTCTCAGTCCCACCATCTTCGCAGATGTGTCTTATGGGGACGAGAGACAGCCTTCTCAGCGGTGCCCCCTCGGCTATGGAACGCCCTCCCTAGAGATATTAGATCAGCTCCCTCCCTCTGAACATTTCTTTTAAAAGTCAAAACCTGGTTCTTCGAGCAAGCTTTCGCAAATGCAGTTTAACAGGTGAATATGGAACTATGGAACGGCTGGACGATGCGACTGAAAAATCATTTTACTAAGGAGACG
This sequence comes from Anolis apletophallus, assembly GCA_030556195.1. Lineage (NCBI taxonomy): Eukaryota > Metazoa > Chordata > Lepidosauria > Squamata > Anolidae > Anolis > Anolis apletophallus. Next base: position 1,037,475 of record JARBWK010000024.1, read on the forward strand.
CTGATTATTTATGTTTTTATTGGTTTTATATGTTTTTGTATATATGCTAAACGTTTTAATTGTATTTTTATGCCTGCTGGGCATCGAATTCTTGCCGACTGTAAACTGCCATGAGTTGCCTTCGGGCTGAGAAAGGTGGTATACAAATATGGTAAATAAATAAATAAATAAATAAATAAATCTGTTCCGGTCTCCCAAACTCCCCCCCCCCACACACCCACCCACACGGTTTTCTGTTATATGTTTTAAAGTAAGTTTAATAAAACAAGAATGTAATTTGATTTTCTTCTTGAACAGTAAAGATGTGTAGTGGTTTCAATAAACGTAGGCTCTACTTGTACAGAGAATGGTTCTATAACTTGAGTTTCTTAAGAGTAATGTTCCACACATAGGAATACAAACAGGTTATTTTGAACCCTTTGAACCTTCTTTCCAAACCAGCACTCTAAAACTATAGAGGCTCACTAATACTTCTTACTCCTTTTCCCCGAAAGCTTAATTACTTTCCTCAAAGGGGTATCTTACTAAATAACAGTTCCCAAAACTCTTCCTTTCTTCTCCTAACTTTTCAAACTCCAAACTGAACCGAACTCTGGCTGCATTAGTTTCTTTTTCCTTTCCTCTGGGTCTGGTCACCTTTCAAAGAAGAAACCAAATAAACCGGGTCTAGATGGCTCAGTCCGAAGAAACCGGGTCTAGATGCCTCGGTCCCCTCCAATTACCGCCCAGTTTCGAATTTACCATTCCTGGGCAAGGTAATTGAGAGGGCAGCAGTGGGACAGCTGCAGCAGTTCTTGGACGACTCTGCCGGATTAGATCCCTTCGAGTCCGGCTTCCGCTTTGGGCACGGGACAGAGACTGTGCTGGTCTCTATCACAGACCAGCTGCACTGCCAGCTGGACCAAGGTGGGTCAGTGCTGCTCGTGTTACTGGACCTCACGGCAGCATTTGACACAGTTGACCATTCTCTATTGATCCACTGTTTAGCCATGACGGGAATGAGGGGGCCCGCTCTTAAATGGGTGGCCTCCTTTCTCTAAGATAGGGGACAACGGGTGGAGAGGGGAGAGATGGTCTCGGAAAGGGTGCCCCTTAATTGTGTGGTCCCCCAAGGGGCTATCCTCCCTCCTCTATTATTTAACATATATATGCGTCCACTGGCACAACTGGCACGTAGTTTCGGTTTGGAGTGTCATCAGTACGCTGATGACACCCAGCTGGTGCTGAGGACGGAAGGCCGGCCGGACTCTGTACCCGATTATTTCCATCAGTGCCTGGAAGCCGTGGCTGGGTGGCTATGGGCCAGCAGGTTGAAGGTGAACCCGTCGAAGACGGAGATCCTGTGGCTTGGTCATCCCGGGGGCTCCGGCTGCCAATAATGGATGGTGAGCTGGTTAGTCCGTTGCCGCTGGTTAAAAGCCTGGGGGTCCAACTGGACCCTCTGCTGACGATGGAGGCTCAGGTCTCCACCGTGAGCAGAGCAGCGTTTTTCCATCTGCGCCAGGAGAGGCAGCTAGCACCCTACCTTTCCAGTGATGACCTAGCCGCGGTAATCCAGACCACGGTAATCTCGAGACTGGACTACTGTAACGCCCTTTACATTGGCCTTCCTTTGTCGGTAATCCAGCAAATATGTTGCAAAACGCTGCGGCTCGACTACTGGCTGGCGTGACACTAACATGCCACATCACACCTGTCCTACAGCATTTGCACTGGCTTCCCATTGAGTACCGGATTGCCTTCAAAGTGCTGGTGTTGGGCCTTGCATGCTCTGGGGCCAGTGTATCTGAAGGACCGCCTCTCCCTGCACATTTCCCAGAGACCACTACGGTCCATGGACCAAAACCTATTGGAGGTTCCAGCACTCAAGATTTGCCGCTTGTCATCGACTCGGCAGCACACCTTTTCTGTAGTAGCGCCTACCTCGTGGAATGCTCTCCCGGCAGAGGCACGAGCAATAACGGAGTGACAGGCTTTCAGGAGGGCCCGTAAGACCACCCTCTTCCGCCAGGCGTTTAATCTCTAAGGTTGTGTTTTCCATTCTGGTCCTAATCTGTTTTATTCTGCTTTTAACTACGTTGTGTTGTGTATTCATTGTTGTGAACCAAAGGTATTAGTTGGGTTTCCGTCAGTCGTCGCGAACTCCAATGCGCAATATCCCACTCCGTTTAGTAGTTATCGCTGGGCAGTCCACCTACGGGTAAATCCATGTCCAGTTACCGACCCGTTTCGATCAAATCTTCGTCAGGGTGGCCCCAAAATACACAGAGATGCACAATAACAGTATATCTGTAACATAAACATATACAATAGTATCCCATATAATACACAGAAAGATAGTAACAAAGGGTAGGAGTGAATTCTCGTTACTCACCAATATCAATCATATAAATGCTCAACAGCATAGCTGATATCTCAGCTTACAAGTAACTCGCCCACAGATATCAGCTATGCTATTGAGCATTTATATGATTGATATTGGTGAGTAACGAGAATTCACTCCTACCCTTTGTTACTATCTTTCTGTGTATTATATGGGATACTATTGTATATGTTTATGTTACAGATATACTGTTATTGTGCATCTCTGTGTATTTTGGGGCCACCCTGACGAAGATTTGATCGAAACGGGTCGGTAACTGGACATGGATTTACCCGTAGGTGGACTGCCCAGCGATAACTACTAAACGGAGTGGGATATTGCGCATTGGAGTTCGCGACGACTGACGGAAACCCAACTAATACCTTTGATTCTGATTGATTTGTTTTGGCCAACGGGCCGCGGATTATAACTAAATTTATGTTGACCATTGGGTCTAGAAGAAAATAGTGGTGACCATCGGGTCCTGGATACAAATACAGAAAATCTACGGAAAGAACTGAACTTTACCCATTGAAGGGCTACTGCCAGCATCGTGAGTGAAACAAACATGTTCACTCGGTTTATGTTGTATTTTTGAAGATATATAATTGTTGTGATAATTACATGATATTATAGTGCTTATTTGGAAGCCTCAATACAATTTGTTATAGTTTACCATCCCTGAGTGTGGTATATATTGTAAAACATCTGGGAACCCACAGGTTGAGAACCACTGAACTAGATGGTCATTGAGGGCCTCCCCCCGGCTTCAGCACTCCCACAGCTTCTCCAGCCTTGAGGGGGCAGTGCCAAGCCAGCGGTGGCAGAGCCAGCACAATGCTGGCTTGGCACTGTCCCCTCAAGGCTGGTGAAGTTATGGGAGAACTGAAGTCAGGGGATGGGGCGAGGCATGGCATGGCTCCTCCCCCTCCCTGGCTTCGGCACTCCCCACAGGTCACCATCCCCCAGCCATTCCTTACTGTGTTAGAGTGTCATTTTGTGTCAGTTTGGTTGGTGGTGTGCCCCCGAATATTTTTAATGTTAAAAGTGTGCCACGGCTCAAAAAAGGTTGGGAAACACTGATCTAGATGGTCATTGAGGGCCTCCTAAGGTCACTATATCAATCTAGATGGTCATTGAGGGCCTCCTAAAGTCACTATATCGATCTAGATGGTCTTTGAGGGCCTCCTAAGGTCACTATATTGATCTAGATGGTCTTTGAGGGCCTCCTAAGGTCACTATAACGATATAGATGGTATTTGAGGGCCTTCTAAGGTCACTATATCAATCTTTGAGGGCCTCCTAAAGTCACTATATCAATCTAGATGGTCTTTGAGGGCCTCCTAAGGTCACTATAACGATATAGATGGTATTTGAAGGCCTTCTAAGGTCACAATATCAATCTAGATGGTCTTTGAGGGCCTCCTAAGGTCACAATATCAATCTAGATGGTCATCACTATATCGATTAGTCTTTGGCCTCCCTAAGGTCTAGATCTAGATGGTCATTGAGGGCCTCCTAAGGTCACTATATCGATCTAGATGGTCTTTGAGGGCCTCCTAAGGTCAATATATCGATCTAGATGGTCTTTGAGGGCCTCCTAAGGTCACTATATCAATCTAGATGGTCTTTGAGGGCCTCCTAAGGTCACTATATTGATGGTAGATGGGTCACAATATCAATGAGGGCCTCCTAAGGTCACTATATCAATCTAGATGGTCTTTGGGCGCCTCCTAAGGTCACTATATCGTTCTAGATGGTCTTTGAGGGCCTCATAAGGTCACTATATCAATCTAGATGGTCTTTGAGGGCCTCATAAGGTCACTATATTGATCTAGATGGTTTTGAGGGCCTCCTAAGGTCATTATTTCAATCTAGATGGTCATTGAGGGCCTTCTAAAGTCACTATATCGATATAAGATGGTCTTTGAGGGCCTCCTAAGGTCACTATATCGATCTAGATGGTCTTTGAAGGCCTCCTAAGGTCACTATATAGATCAGTGGTTTCCAACTTGTGGGTCTGCAGGTGTTTTGGCCTACAACTCCCAGAATCCCCATCCAGTTTACCAGCTGTTAGGATTTCTGGGAGTTGAAGGCCAAAACATCTGTGGACCCACATGTTGAGAACCACCATACTAGAGCCACCATGTTGTCTTTTTCTTGAGTGTGATAACTGTGAGCTATATTGTGAAGCAATACAACACAATAACAACATCTACAAATATAACAACTCTCAAGGGTAAGCCTGTTTTGCCTGACAGCAGCAGAAATAAAAAAAATTGCAATCTCATATTATTTTACGGGAAAGTTAACCTAAAGCTATGGTTTAGAGGACTCTTAAGTTATTGCTCTAATAAGCTGTAACTAGTAATGCTAATATTAAGTATTAATTATGACTATATAATGGAGTCTTTTCCAGAATGTGATATTTAGTTAATTAGCTGATGCTTCCGTACAGTAGTTACAAGAGACGAATAGAGGTTTATTGGGTGTAAATAGAAGTATAGCTTTCCTTTCCTTTCTTCTCTCTCTCTCTCTCTCTCTCTCTCTCTCTCTCTCTCTCTTTGCCTTTCTTTATTCTTTCTATTCATTGTGAACTATTCTGTAGTAATATAATATTTTCTTCAATTTTTCCTTCTTTCTTTTTGAAACATTCCTATACCATACAGGCATTTATATACGCTACCATACTGATGGCAACTTGTTCAACTTAAGCCGTCTGAGGGCTCGCACGATGCTGCCCTTGTCGCCCATTCGGAAGCAGCTCTGCAGCGCCTCACAACCTGCTTTGCAACAGCTGCAGAGCTGTTTGGGCTGGAAGTCAGCCTGAAGGAAACAGAAGTCCTCTACCAGCCCGCAGCACAGGAAGAACGCCATCATCCCCAGCGCCTCACATCCTGCTTTGCAACAGCTGCAGAGCTGTTTGGGCTGGAAGTCAGCCTGAAGTAAAGGGAAGTCCTCTACCAGCCCGCACCACAGGAAGAACACCACCATCCCCACATCAACATAGGCGCCTAACTTCCTGCTTTGCAAGAGCTGCAAAGCTGTTTGGGCTGGAAGTCAGCCTGAAGAAAAGGGAAGTCCTCTACCAGCCCGCACTACAGGAAGAACACCACCATCTCCACGTCAGCATAGGCACATCTGTGCTTAAGTCCGTTCAGCAGTTCACCTCCCTGGGAAGCATCATCTCTTCAGACGCCAAGATTGACAAAGAGATAGATCACAGATTAGCAAAGGCAAAGAGTGCATTCGGAAGGCTTCCCAAAATAGTCTGGAGCAACAAGCACCTGAGGCAAAGCACCAAAATTTATTTATTTATTTATTTATTTATTTATTTATTTATTGTTCATTTTTGTATTCCGCTCCTCCCAGCAGGCTCGGGGCGGATAACAGTGAGATATACGGGCAGCATGTCACGACATGTCAACATGTGGCCCTACAATAAAAACATAAAAACACATTAAAACACATTTACATCATCATACAGGGATGAGAGGACATACGGCATGGTTCTTGGTCCGGTGTGCCTAGTTAAAAGCTAAGCCAAAAAGGGCCGTCTTGCAAGCCCTCCGGAAGGGGGCCAGTTCCGAGATAGCTCGAGTACTGTCCGGGAGGGCATTCCAAAGCACCGGTGCCGCTATGGTCCTTTGTCTGGTCGTCGATAGGTGGCAGGAGCGGACTGATGGTACTAGCAACAAATTCTGTTCATCTGAGCGCAGTGATCTTGGGGGAGAATACGGGGTAAGGCGGTCCCTCAGGTACGCAGGCCCTAGGCCGTGCAAGGCCTTAAAGGTCAGAACCAGCACCTTGAAGGCAATTCGGTACTCGATGGGAAGCCAGTGCAGTTGCCGGAGGGTGGGTGTAATGTGTGTACAGAGCTATCCTACTGTCTATTCTCCTCTATGGGTCTGAAACATGGGTCACTGATCGCCAACACCTACGACTGCTCGAACGCTTTTATGAGCACTGTCTTCGCACAATCCTAAATATATACTGGACTGACTATGTGACGAATGTCGCTGTCCTTGAGCAAGCAGGGGTCACCAACGTTGAGGCCATGCTATTGAAAACAGGGCACGTCTCTAGGATGGAGGACCACCGCCTCCCAAAGATAATTCTCTACGGTGAACTCGAATGAGCTAATGTCCAAAACAGTTTCACAATCGCCTTCCTCCAAAACCTCCTTTGTTCCCTCATCTACATAACCATCTTGCTCTGAAGCCTCCTTCGTTGGCTCCCCTACAGCAGTGTTTCCCAACCACTGTTCTGCGGCACACTACTGTTCCATGATAAATCATCTGGGGTGCTGCGAAAACATTTCTCTCCCCCCCCCCCTTTCGTCCCCTGCCTGCTGCTGCTACTTGGGGGGGAGCCGAGTTTGGCTGGCTCGCTTCTTCCGCTGAGCCTCGCAGAAGACGCGACCTGGCCAAACCCGGCTCCTAGGCAGGGCCTGTTCCTTTGCGTGGAGCCTTTCTCCCGGTTCATGGCTCCGCCAAGCCCGACAGAGCTGCAAACCAGGAGACCGCAGGGCCCTGCCCCTCCCCAGGCCCGGATCAGGCCCTTTTGCCGCCCTAGGCCAAAGGGTCTGCCTCTGCCCCTCCCCGCCCCCGCCCCTCCTCGCCGCATTGAAGGAAGGAGGGCGGGGCAAGGAGGAGAAAGAGGCACCCTCCCGCCGCGCATCCTGCACGCCGCCCACCCCTTTTCGGCGGGGCTGGCGCGACACAAGGGAGGAGGGGCGGCGGCGGGACTCCTCTCTGCCTCCTCCCTGGCGTGGCGTGGCGTCACGCCACGCAAGGGAGGAGGGGTGGCGGCGCGGCTTCTCTCCGCCTCCCTGGCTTGGTGTCGCCAGGCAGGGAGAAGGAGGCGGAGAGAAGTCGCGCTGCCGGCCCTCCTCCCTTGCGTCGCCACGCCATGCAAGGGAGGAGGGGCGGCGGTGCGGCTTCGCCTCCTCCTCCCTGCCTGGCCACGCCACGCCAGGGAGGAGGCAGAGAGGAGTCCCGCCGCCGCCCCTCCTCCCTTGTGTCGTGCCAGCCCTGCCGAAAAGGGGTGGGCGGCACGCAGGACGCGCGGCGGGAGGGCGCCTCTTTCTCCTCCTCGCCCGGCCCTCCTTCCTTCAATCCGGCGAGGAGGCGGGGAGGGGAACCGATCCTCCCTCCCTCCCTCCTAAAGTAGAGCAAAGGGAGGGGGCGGCCGTGCATGTGGGGGGTCCGGATCCGCTGCCCCCTTAAACGTGCCGCCCGAGGCCATGGCCTCGGGTGGCCTTATGGGTAATCCGGGCCTGCCCCTCCCTCCTCCCCCTCCTTCCCTGTGCTCTCGGCCTTCCTCAGCTCCCTTGCTGCCGCCGCCGCCTTCCTTCCTCCCGGCTTTGCCGGCCCCGAGTCCAGAGTGCTCTCTGGATGTAGGTGAACTACAACTCCAAAACTCAAGGTAAATTCCTATTAAGTATATGTATGACTGTGTTAGAGTGTCATTTGGTGTCATTTTGGTTGGTGGTGTGCCCCGGGATTTTGTCAATGTAAAAAATGTGCCGCGGCTCAATGAAGGTTGGGAAACTCTGCCCTACAGAACCATCAGGCCCTGAACCCCCAAACCCTTCCTCGTCATCTGGCCGAACCAAAGCAATAAGCTCGTACCTGGGGAGATGAAAAATGTCCGCCATAATTTCTTGTCACGAGTCACATCCCTGATTTCTCTGGTCATGTTAACCAATCGGCCCGCAACAGGCGGCACTCGGCGAAAGTCCAGGATTCTAGAAGGAAAAGAAAGAAAGATGCCATGGAAATCCTATCTAAAAACATCATACAATAACAAAAGATTAAAATACATCTATCTATGTCTCTATATATAATAAAGCGGAATGTTTGTTTGTATGTTTGAATGTTTGTTTGTATGTATGTATGTATGTATGTGGCAGCATTCTGATTGGCTCCTACCCTCTACATTCTGACAAAATGATTGGTTGCCAGTGAGGGAGTATTTGCATAACGCCTCTAATTGGCCAGCCAACACAAACATTCCGACACTCTAAACTGCCAGAGGGGGATAAGGCAAAGGCCTGAGGCAGTCGCCAACACGAACATTCCAACACTCTAAACTGCCAGAGGGGGATAAGGCAAAGGCCTGAGGCAGTCGCCAACACGAACATTCCGACACTCTAAACTGCCAGAGGGGATAAGGCAAAGGCCTGAGGCAGTCGCCAACACGAACATTCCGACACTCTAAACTGCCAGAGGGGGATAAGGCAAAGGCCTGAGGCAGTCGCCAACACGAACATTCCGACACTCTAAACTGCCAGAGGGGGATAAGGCAAAGGCCTGAGGCAGTCGCCAACACGAACATTCCGACACTCTAAACTGCCAGAGGGGGATAAGGCAAAGGCCTGAGGCAGTCATCCATGGTGGGAGTTTCAGACCACAGCACTTTGTGGCTCCCAACAATGACAGAACAGGACCAAACTTGGCACACAAAACCCCCAAGACCCACTCTACATCCTGGTGCAGTTTGAAGGAGGGTAGACCATGGATGATGGGACTTGAAGTACCTCCAATCACTTCCCTAGACCGCTGCTACCCTCATCCACTGACTGATCAAGACCAAACTTGGCACACAGAGCCCCCATGACCCACATAACATCCTGGTGCAGTTTAGAGGAGGGCAGACCATGCATGATGGGACTTGAAGTACCTTCACTCACTTTCCAAGACTGCTGCAAACCTAATCCAATGACTGATCAAGACTAAAGTTGACACACAGAGCCCTCATGACCCACTCTACATCCTGGTGCTGTTGGGAGGGGGATGGACCATGGCCAATAGGACTTGCAGTACCTTCACCAACTTCCTGAGACCACTGCAAACCACGTAAACATCTGATAGGGACCAACCTTGGCACACAATGCCTTTCTCAAATTACTCGGGCAGGGCCGGGTCCCCAAGCTAGTATATAATAAAAGTCAGTGTTTGCGGCGGGAGGTGCGGAAGTGTGGAGGAATATGTGGCAGCGTTTCGATTGGTTGCCACTGTGGGATTATTTGCATAAAGGACTCTGGTTGGCCAGCCTCAGAACTCCAACATTCTAAGACAACAGACAGAGGGGATTGGTTGCCACTGAGGTAGTATTTGCATAAAGGACTCTGATTGGCCAGCATCCAAGAATCCAAGCCTCTACATTCAAACAACATGATTGGTTGCCACTGAGGCACACCAACCTTAGCACACAATGCCTTTCTCAAATAACCCAGGCACCGCCGGGCACCCAAATTAGTATAGAATAAAATTACAAATAAGCCAAATCGCCATGATAAAATCATGTCTAACTCAGTCCATATGTGTGGCCAATAACTTTGTCCTGTGGCCGGCCTCAGCTATTATGATGGGAATGCTTCCTTCCATAGCCAGGATTATACTAGCCTCCTAAAGGACAAGAGGGAGGGGATGTCAGATTATTGCATTTTGAATGGCAATTCATGAGTCAGCACAAGATGTATTTTCTGCAGTGTGACATGTTTGACACCAGATGGCGCTGTCTCAGGACTGATAAATGGAATCTTGGGGATTTGTCAGTTAAGAAGTGACAGTTGGGATCTGACAGTTGGGAATTGTCCGTTGAAGAGGACAGTTGGGATTAAATATCTGTGAGGAAAGGATGTTTAGAAAGGTAGCTGTGATTGCTGTTGTTTTTCCATGCTTAGCTGGTTATTGTTAAATACAATTCAATACAAAGTTATATTTTTACCTTGTGAATTGAATGAGAGTGTCATTATTCACACGAACAGAGACTGGAGTTTATTGGGCCGATGGGGAATTAAACTTCTATATTTCTGTTGCCTATTCCGCTGTGGCATAAATACTCGACGCCGAAGAGGGGGCAGATCTGATCTCAATCGGGAGAGAGTTCCATAGCTGAGGGGCCACCACAGAGAAGGCCCTGTCTCTCGTTCCTGCCAGACGCGATTGCGAAAGTTGTGGGACTGAGAGAGCCCTCATTCAGTCCGTTAGAGCGGCCAAGCACCGGTTCAGGACTTGAACAGCCTCCTTAGTAGCAGGTGGGAAGGAGTGACAGAGTTGGACATCATCTGCGTACAGGTGACACCGCACCCCGAAACTCTGGATGATCTCCCCCAACGGCTTCATGTATATGTTAAATAACACTGGGGACAATACTGAGCCCTGCGGGACCCCACAGTACAATGGCCGTGGGGCCGGGCAGGAGTCTCCCAACAACACTTTCTGGGAGCGACCCTCGAGGAAGGACTGGACCCACTGCAAAGCAGTACCCCAAAGTCCCATTCCCGCGAGGCGTCCCAGAAGGACACCGTGGTCGACGGTATCGAAGGCCAATGAGAGGTCCAGCAGAACCAACAGGGACACACTCCCCTTGTCTAGTTCCCGGCGTAGATCATCAACTAGGTACACAAAGAGGAGGGGTAGGCTAATGAAAGCTCAAACAAACAACAAGTGAAACCGCAAGAGGAAAGCACTCTGCAGGCTCACAAAAAATAGCAATATATCAAAATGGTATTTATCATATAGTCAATAAACATACATTTCATAAGATCACATTGGAGAAAGAAACAGTAAATGGTGCAAACTAGCTGACACGCACGTGCAAAGCCTATATAACAAATGCAACTTCCTGGCCCTTAATACACCATATAAGCGAGCAAGTACAGAACTGAACTGAACTGAACTTTATTATTTACTAGCTGGGGACCCGGCCCTGCCCGGGTTATTTGTGAAGCGCAGCAGGATGTAGAGTGGGTCATGGGGGCTCTGTGTGCCAAGTTTGGTCTTGATCCATCATTATTGGGAGTTGCAGTGGTATCATGAAATTACTGAAGGTAGTGCAAGTCCCATCATCTCTGCCCCCCAAGTGTAGTAGGATGTAGATTGGGTCATGGGGGCTCTGTGTGCTAAGTTTGGTCTGTATTGGTGAATGGATGAGGGATGCATTGTTTTTCGGAAGTGAGTGAAGGTACTTCAAGTCCCATCATCCGTGGTCCGTCTCACAGTAAACTGCACCAGGCTGTAGAGTGGGTCATGAGGGCTCTGTGTGCCAGATTTGGTGTTGATCAGTCATTGGATTAGGTTTGTAGCAGGATTGGGAAGTGAGGGAAGGTACTGCAAGTCCCATCATCCATGTTCTGTCCCCTCCAAACTTCAGTAGGATGTAGAGTGGGTCACTGGGGCTCTGTGTGCCAAGTGTGGACTTTCTCGGTGTTTTTTGGGGCCACAGTGGTCTGTGGGAACAGAGGGGTGTGAAAAGACTACAAATTCCATCATCCATTGTCAGTCCTCCCCCGAACCTCACCAGGACGTGAAGGCAGTCATGGGGGTTATGTGTGCCAAGTTTGGTCTCAATCGGTAATTGGATGAGGGTCGCAGCAGACTTGGGAAGTGAGTAGAGGTACTTCAAGTCCCATCGTCCATGGTCCACCCTCCTCCAAACTGCACCAGAATGTAGAGTGGGTCATGAGGGCTCTGTGTGGCAAGTTTGGTGTTGATCAATCATAGGATTAGGTTTGTAGCAGTCTTGGAAAGTGAGGGAAGGTACTGCAAGACCCATCATCCATGTTCTGTCCCCCTCAAACTTCAGTAGGATGTGGACTGGGTCACTGGGGCTCTGTGTGCCAAGTGTGGTCTTTATCAGTGTTTGTTGGGGGCCACAGTGGTCTGTGGGAACAGAGGGGCGTAAAAGTACTACAAATCCCATCATCCATTGTCAGTCCTCCCCCAAACCTCACCAGGATGTGAAGGCAGTCATAGGAGTTAAGTATGCCAAGTTTGGTCTCGATCAGTGATTGGATGAGGGTTGCAACGGACTTGGGAAGTGAGTAGAGGCACTTCAAGTCCCATCATCCATGGTCCACCCTCCTCCGAACTGCACCAGGACGTAGAGTGGGTCATGGGGGCCGTGTGTGCTGAGTGTGGTCTGTATTGGTCCTTTTTGGTGGCCTCAGTGGTCTGTGGGAACCAAAGTCTTGGAAAGTACTACAAATCCCATAATACGTGGGTCATGTCCCCGACCCGCGCCAGGACGTAAAGGGGTTAGGGGGTTATGTGTACCAAGTTTGGTGCAGGTCCATCACCCGCGCTGGTCGCTGTGGCCTGTGAAAGTGGCTGCCACATATCCGCCCTGGCCTGTGAAAGTGGCTGCTATCCGCCCTTCTGCCCCCCCCCTCCGCATACACACATACAAACATTCCGCTTTATTAAGGTATACAGATGAGCCGCCCTCCACGTTTGTGCTCCGGGCGACTTACACAAATAGCAATTAAAATATTAAAAATATTAAAATATTAAATGGTTAAAATACTAAAATATCAGACTCGGTGAATTCCGAGTCGCTGGTTCCATGTTATGCGTAGGCTTTCCTGAATAGCCATGTCTTAAGTGCCGCCAAGAACTGGGGCAGGTCGAGGGAGGCTCTTTGGTCTGGCGGCAGAGAGTTCCACAGGACGGGGGCCGCAACAGAGAAGGATCTCTATCTCGTGGACTCCAAATGAGCCTCTCTCGGACCCGGGACACAGAGGAGGTTCTCGTTTGCTGGCCGTGGTGCTCTTGGGTGGGCAGGTAGGATCAAGCGGTCTTTTAAGTATGAAGGGCCCCGGCCCCGCAGGGCCTTGAAAGTCAAGGTCAGGGTCTTATAGAGGACTCTGTATTCGACCGGCAGCCAGTGCAAACGCTGCAGGGATGGTGTGATGTGGCAAAATAAAGTTTATAAACAAGTGGGCAAGTGCCCTAAGAGTATTCAAAGTTCCATATGGCTCACAGGTAGGACGGGGAACCAGGGGGTGGAAGGGCTGAGTGCGGTCGCTGGAGGTGAGTCCGCTCCGAGACGTCGTAGCAGCGTCACAGGGGCGCGACCACAAGCGTCGGCTCCGCTGTGCTCCGGCCACGTCACAGGGAAGCGACTGGTGGCGCAGGGGAGAGCGTCATCAGAGATGGTAAACAAGCCCGTAAGGGAAATAAGGAAGTGTCGTAAACTTGCAAACTTCAAAACAATAAGTAGCGACTAGGTCCGCTGTGGAAATAAGCTCAATGGAGAGCACGAAAATCAATGGGAAAGCCAGGACCTTGCCGAACGGCTTGGAGATCCATGTACTGTAGGCGCCAGCAATATAATGCCGTTTTCATGCCTGGGGGGGCTTATTTCCACAGCGGACCTAGTCGCTACTTATTGTTTTGAAGTTTGCAAGTTTATGACACTTCCTTATTTCCCTTACGGGCTTGTTTACCATCTCTGATGACGCTCTCCCCTGCGCCACCAGTCGCTTCCCTGTGATGTGGCCGGAGCGCAGCGGAGCCGACGCTTGTGGTCGCGCCCCTGTGATGCTGCTACGTGCGGAGGGTAGATCATCAACTAGACAAAGAACGACATTGGACATACAGACATACAGATTCTATGCAACTACAATGGATTCACAGCCTACAGTTACCTCAGTATTTAGGACGGTATCTCCAAAATTATTCATTCACCTTTCAAACACTTCCATTCATATGCACACCTATCAAATCCACATTTATCCAATCTGCACGTCATATTTTGTGACACTCACCTGTCCAGGTGGAACGCTGCGATTTCAGCATTATGCCTTTCATAGTCAGAGAAATAAAAAAAGTCTGGCGGAGTCTCCTGTTCTCTCGTTTGTCTGAAAGAAAGAAAGACAAGAGACAAAAGCTTACTTTGTTTCTTTGGATTGCACTCTGTCACGATCACGGACCTGGCGGGCCCCTTAATCACACACACAGAGACGTACTGAAGGCTAACTACTTTATTGAGTATAAAAACAGTTCCAAAGAGTAAATAGTTCAATAATGTGAAAGTGTCCAAAAGGTAATAAGCAAAGTAGTCCAAAGTAACTTAGCAAAGAAGCTTGAAGCGTGGCAAAACTCCGCAATTCAATGCGAATCAGGAACCAAGACAAGGCTCCGCAAACCAATGCGGATCAGGGAACAGGACAAGGCTCCGCAAACCAATGCGGCTCAGGAACAAGGCAAATGCAAGGCAAGGCTTGATGACCACGGCTGGCTGGTGGTCCCACTCCGCTCACGCCTAGTCAGGAAAGACGTGGCCGGAGAACTGAGGATGCGTTCCCACGGACCCTATCTCAATCCTTCGGCCGAGGTCCGCGACGCTCTAGGCTCCTTCGTCTCCAATCTCTGCTCACGGACCTCGGTCGATCTAGGACTCTCGACCAAGCCCTCCTGCTAGACTCAATGTCTCGTCTCCTATCGAAGGAGCGACCTTGCCTCTCGGCAGCTGTGTCGCTATCTTCCTGAGAACTTTCCTCCCTGGCACTTTCCCACTCGGATTCATCCATGTTTACATTCTCGGCCTCTTGGGAATTCCTCCCACCGGGGTGCTCATAACTCCCTTCGCTGCTTCCCATCTCCACCTGGTGATCAGAATCTAAGATGGGCCCAAAGCACATTTCATCCCATGCCAAGCTCTCTGTGGGAGATTGCGGCCCATCCGAAGGGCCCTGTGCTTCCCCCCAGTCATCTAGCTCATCCTCCGAATCCACCTCTGCTGCTGCAGGCCCTAATGCTAAAGGGACCCCAGGACCTATTCCTTGCCCTCCAGGCACGAACGAGAACTGCTGTGCTACACACTCCAGGAAAACCACCAAGGGCCTACAGCTGTCCACATCTGTCTTGATGCATGCTGTTTATATCTGGAGGTGGGGACATTTGTTCTCCAGCTGTTTTGGTTTACTGGATTCTTTACCACTGGCCATGCTTGGTGCAGTTTCTGGGAATTGATGCTCCAAACATCTCTGGGGAGAAATGTTCTCCATCTCTAACTTACATCAATGACAAGCTAGGCCAGACATGGGCCAACTTGGGCCTTCCAGGTGTTTTGGACTTCAAGTCCCACAATTCCTTCAGAACTTGGTCAACGTCCTTCAGTACATGGATAACATACTCATAGCACAGGCATGGGCCAACTTGGGCCTTCCAGGTGTTTTGGACTTCAACTCCCACAATTCCTTCAGAACTTGGTCAACATCCTTCAGTACATGGATGACATACTCATAACACAGGCATGGGCCAACTTGGGCCTTCCAGGTGTTTTGGACTTCAAGTCCCACAATTCCTTCAGAACTTGGTCAACGTCCTTCAGTACATGGACGACATACTCATAACACAGGCATGGGCCAACTTGGGCCTTCCAGGTGTTTTGGACTTCAAGTCCCACAATTCCTTCAGAACTTGGTCAACGTCCTTCAGTACATGGACAACATACTCATAACACAGACATGGGCCAACTTGGGCCTTCCAGGTGTTTTGGACTTCAAGTCCCACAATTCCTTCAGAACTTGGTCAACGTCCTTCAGTACATGGACAACATACTCATAGCACAGACATGGGCCAACTTGGGCCTTCCAGGTGTTTTGGACTTCAACTCCCACAATTCCTTCAGAACTTGGTCAACATCCTTCAGTACATGGATGACATACTCATAACACAGGCATGGGCCAACTTGGGCCTTCCAGGTGTTTTGGACTTCAAGTTCGACAATTCCTTCAGAACTTGGTCAACATCCTTCAGTACATGGACAACATACTCATAGCACAGGCATGGGCCAACTTGGGCCTTCCAGGTGTTTTGGACTTCAAGTCCCACAATTCCTTCAGAACTTGGTCAACATCCTTCAGTACATGGACAACATACTCATAGCACAGGCATGGGCCAACTTGGGCCTTCCAGGTGTTTTGGACTTCAACTCCCACAATTCCTTCAGAACTTGGTCAACATCCTTCAGTACATGGACGACATACTCATAGCACAAGCATGGGCCAACTTGGGCCTTCCAGGTGTTTTGGACTTCAACTCCCACAACTCCTTCAGAACTTGGTCAACATCCTTCAGTACATTGACAACATACTCATAGCACAGGCATGGGCCAACTTGGGCCTTCCAGGTGTTTTGGACTTCAAGTCCCACAATTCCTTCAGAACAGGGTCAACGTCCTTTCCGAAAATGGCGGTGGTAGCGTCAAAATGGTAAATTCACTTCCGGGTTGCTACATCGCTTCAAAACTGCTTCAAAAGTGAATTTAATCCGAATTCATTCCAATTTTACAAGCATTCCGACGAACCTAACCAGGCGTAGTGAATACACAACCCTAACAAGGTCACAAGGCTAACATGACTGCCTAACTGGAAGCCGTGCACCTTGTGAGAGAAAAAGAGAAACAGCGACGGGTGTTGCAAGATCCATTTCATCTTCCCAAACAGCTCATTAAGAGCAGTCAGGGAGACGGGCGCTTTATCGAATTATTATTAAGTGCAATTATAACATTTCCCAAAGTCTTCACATTTCAGCTTTGGCAACTGCGGGGCTTCAGCGTGACGTGTCATTTTCCTTTGAGCAACACTCAAGACGTCTCTATTTCAGAAGAGACACAAGAGCGATCACCTGCCAGGCTCCCCAGCAGATCCGAAAGGTCAAGCGTGCAAAGCTACAAAAGAATCCGTCACTTCTGCCTTCCGCTTCAACCAGGGCAGGAGGGGGAAATGTGTCAATTTAACAGTCAAGATGCTCCGTGGAAGAAGGAAAGCAAGGCAGCTATAGACACTGAGAGATCCTTCTCACGCTTGCCGGAATGGGAGCAAAGCTAGTACGGAGAAAATCATCGCCCTCTCATCATCGCAAGACAACCATTGAAAGCTGTTTGGGATTTGAGACATATTTTTTTCTTGTGTAAAACACTATTCTCTGTGCAAAAAACCTGTTTTCTATGTTTTTTTTTTAAAAAAATATTTTTTTTAAATCTATATATATATATAAAAGAAGAGTCGTCATGGAATGACCGTCCCAAACAGAGAAACCTTACAACGCAGAAACCCCAAACTTGCCAACAGAAATAGGCCTCAGACAAGGTACGTTTGTAGCAAAGCAACTTTCCCATCCAAAACCTAAAAGGCCCCCAAAACAAAGAGTAAAAACAACTACATTTCCCAGCATCCTCCGGGGCTGCCAACGACTCTCCCAGCCTCTACATTTTGACAACATGATTGGCTGCCAATAAGGGCGGATTTGCATAACTCCTGTACTGGCCAGCCAACATGAACATTCCGACCCATAATAAACTGTCAGAGGAGGATAAGGCAAAGGGCTGAGGCACAAACACAAACACCCAATTCACACCCCTACAAATCACAGACCACGCCCAAAATTGACAGTAAGGCTTCATTAACTTAATTTCCCTGACTAGGCCTCACTTAATGGAATGCTGTTTACGCTCTGAATTGACAATAAGGCTTCATTAACTTGATTCTCCCGACTAGCCCTCAGCTCATGGGACATTGTGTATGGCCTGAATTGACAGTAAGGCTTCATTAGCTTGCTGTTCCTGACTAGGCCTCAGCTCATGGGACATTGTGTATGGCCTGAATTTACAGTAACCTACCTTGGCACACAGAGCCCCTATGACCCACGCTACATTCTACTACAGTTTGTAGGAGGGTGGACCATGGATTATGGGACTTGAAGTACCTCCATGGATAATGGGATTTGTACTACTTCAAAACCCATCATTCCCCACAGACCACTGTGACCCAGAACCAAGACCGATAAAGACCAAACTTGGCACACAATGCCCCCCATGACCCACACTCTATCCGACTGCAGTTCAGAGGAGGACACACCATGGATAATGGGATTTCAAGTACCTCCACTCACTTCCAAAGTACCCCACCACCACACAAGCATCAACCTCTACATCAACACAGCAGACAAAAAGACAAAAAACATTGTATATCCACAAGCTATGCAGAACGCCAGCATCACCACACACCGACAACTCCCCAGGACTTCAACATCCCACCCACCAGAACAACCCACAACGACACAGCTAGGGCCCCAACAACACCATAACTAACAACAATTCCAACCCTTACATACTCAGACTTTCTCGCATCTCCTAAATAGGGCACAGCAACGCGTGCCGGGTACAGCTAGTATATAATAAAGCGGAATGTTTGTATGTATGTATGTATGTGGCAGCGTTCTGATTGGCTCCCGGCCTCTACATTCTGACAACATGATTGGTTGCCAGTGAGGGAGTATTTGCATAACGCCTCTAATTGGCCAGCCAACACGAACATTTCGACACTCTAAACTGCCAGAGGGGGATAAGGCAAAAGCCTGAGGCAGTCTCCCCTTTGTGGCTCCCAACAAAGACAGAACAAGACCAAACTTGGCACACAAAACCCTCAAAACCCACTCTACATCCTGGTGCAGTTTGAAGGAGGGCAGACCATGGATGATGGGACATTAAGTACCTCCAATCTCTTCCCCAGACTGCTGCAACCCTCATCCACTGACTGATCAAGACCAAACTTGGCACACAGAGCCTCCATGACCCAATTTACATCCTGGTGCAGTTTGGAGGAGGGCAGACCATGCATGATGGGACTTGAAGTACCTTCACTCACTTTCCAAGACTGCTACAAACCTAATCCAATGACTGATCAAGACCAAACGTGGCACACAGAGCCCACATGACCCACTCTACATCCTGGTGCTGTTGGGAGGAGGATGGACCATGGCAGATGGGACTTGCAGTACCTTCACTGACTTCCTGAGACCACTGCAAGCCACGTAAACATCTGATAAGGACCAACCTTGGCACACAATGCCTTTCTCAAATAACCCGGGCAGGGCCGGGTCCCCAAGCTAGTATTACATAAAAAGTGGAAGAACATTAAAACAATAGTAAAGTAGGAAACAAGAAAGAGAAAAAAGAAGAGAGAAGAAATGAAAGGGGGAGGGTCTCATTCGCTGCTGCTGCAATTCTCAATTTCTTACTCCTTATGTTCCAAAAGTAAAAAATCTAGTTTGTGAACTGCTTTTTGCAGATGATGCTGCCCTTGTCGCCCATTTAGAAGCAGCCCTGCACCGCCTCACATCCTGCTTTGCAACAGCTGCGGAGCTGTTTGGGCTGGAAGTCAGCCTGGAGAAAACGGAAGTCCTCTACCAGCCCGCACTACAGGAAGAACACCATTCCGATTTTAGAACCACCACAGGAAGAACACCACCACCCCCACGTCAGCATAGGCAAATCTGTGCTTAAGTCCGTTCAGCAGTTCACCTCCCTGGGAAGCATCATCTCTTCAGACGCCAAGATTGAAAAAGAGATCGATCACAGACTAGCAAAGGCATAGAGTGCATTCGGGAAGCTTCTCAAAAGAGTCACGGAAGTCCTCTACCAGCCCGCACCACAGGAAGAACACCATCCTCCCCACGTCAGCATAGGCAAATCTGTGCTTAAGTCCGTCCAGCAGTTCACCTCCCTGGGAAGCATCATCTCTTCAGACGCCAAGATTGAAAAAGAGATCGATCACAGACTAGCAAAGGCATAGAGTGCATTCGGGAAGCTTCTCAAAAGAGTCACGGAAGTCCTCTACCAGCCCGCACCACAGGAAAAACACCATCCTCCCCACGTCAGCATAGGCAAATCTGTGCTTAAGTCCGTTCAGCAGTTCACCTCCCCGGGAAGCGTCATCTCTTCAGACGCCAAGATTGAAAAAGAGATCGATCACAGACTAGCAAAGGCATAGAGTGCATTCGGAAGGCTTCACAAAAGCGTCTGGAGCAACAAGCACCTGAGGCAAAGCACCAAAATCAGTGTGTACAGAGCTATCGTACTGTCTGTTCTCCTCTATGGGTCTGAAACATGGGTCACCTATCGCCAACACCTATGACTCCTCGAATGTGACGAATGTTGTTGCTGTCCTTGAGCAAGCAGGGGTCACCAGCGTTGAGGCCATGCTACTGAGAAGACAGCTGTGCTGGGCAGGGCACGAGGTCTCTAGGATGGAGGACCACCGCCTCCCAAAGATACTACTCTACGGTGAACTCGCCATGGATCAGCGCAAGAGAGGCGCCCCCAAAAAGAGATATAAGGACTCCCTGAAACAACATCCCAGGCTCGGCCAGATTGATCACCAACAATGGTCCACCCTGGGCTCACATCGGGAGGCATGGAGACGCACTATCCACGATCTTAACCCGAAAACAAGTGCAATCACTGGAGCAGAGCTATCTATGGAAAACAGCAACTGTTCCCTGCTCCTGCCCGCATGACATATGGGGCAGTCATCACATCCCGGCAGGAACAATATATTCTCTGAAATTTCACATTTCTATTAACTCCCGACCGTTCCAGGCCAACGGGATAGACGGCTATTAGCAATTTCAGCAATAACTACATCTCAGTTGCACACTGTTCTCTGTCTAGACGTGCTGGATCTATATAGATAATTGGCACAGAGCTATTGGTTAGGCCTGTTTGATGAAAAAAAATGGTTCAAAACTCATTCCGGATGTAGGGGGCGAATTTGAATGACTTACAAAAATTTTCGAAAAAAATTCGGAATTTTCCGAAATTTCGGAATGGCTTCGTTAATGGCGGACATGCATGTTTAACCCCCTTTGGATGTGACTGTCGCCCCATTTTTTGACACAGAGGGAAGACATCCATATCCAAACTGGGTGTATTAATACTGATAATATTAATAATAGTAATAATAGTGCTGGAAGGGGCCTCTAAAGACCATCTAGTCCAACCCCCCTTCTGCCTTCATGGAGGGAAAGCACAATCAACTCGCCCCCAACAGATAATAACAATATTATTAAGACTGATAATATTAATATTAATAGTAGTGATGGAAGGGACCTCTGAAGACCATCTAGACCAGGGGTGCCCACACTTTTCCAGCATGCGAGCTACTTTTAAAACGACCAAGTCGAAAGGATCTACCTCCCGTGTTTGTGTTTCTGCCACCGTGTGGGTGTTTTTGCCGCCCACGCAGTGCCCTTGCCAGCATTGTGCGGCATTGCGGGAACAAGGGAACGCGAGGCGGGGTCTCCGGAGGTCCCACCTCATGCTCCGCCCTGCCTCTCTCTCGTCCGGAAGCAGCCGTGCAGCCTCCGCTGCCAATGAGAGAGAGGCATGGAGAGAGCCGGCGAGAGAGGCTCCTTCCACCCGCGCGGCATTGTGGGAACGAGGGAGCGCAAGACGGGGCCTCCGGAGGTCCCACCTCGTGCTCTGCCCTGCCTCTCTCTCGTCCGGAAGCAGCCGTGCAGCCTCCGCTGCCAACGAGAGAGAGACATGGAGAGAGCCGGCGAGAGAGGCTCCTTCCACCCGCGCGGCATTGTGGGAACGAGGGAGCGCAAGATGGGGCCTCCGGAGGTCCCACCTCATGCTCTGCCCTGCCTCTCTCTCGTCCGGAAGCAGCCGTGCAGCCTCCGCTGCCAACGAGAGAGAGGCATGGAGAGATCCGGCGAGAGAGGCTCCTTCCACCCGCGCGGCATTGTGGGAACGAGGGAGCGCAAGACGGGGCCTCCGGAGGTCCCACCTGCTCTGCCCTGCCTCTCTCTTGTCCGAAAGCAGCCGTGCAGCCTCCGCTGCCGACGAGAGAGAGAGGCAGGGAGAGAGCTGGCGAGAGAGGCTCCTTCCACCCGCGTGGCATTGTGGGAACGAGGGAGCGCAAGACGGGGCCTCCGGAGGTCCCACCTCTGCTCTGCCCTGCCTCTCTCTCGTCCGGAAGCAGCCGTGCAGCCTCCGCTGCCAACGAGAGAGAGACATGGAGAGAGCCGGCGAGAGAGGCTCCTTCCACCCGCGCGGCATTGTGGGAACGAGGGGCGCGCAAGGCGGGGCCTCCGGAGGCCCCACCTCGTGCTCTGCCCTGCCTCTCTCTCGTCCGGAAGCAGCCATGCCGCCTCCGCTGCTGACGAGAGAGAGGCATGGAGAGAGCCGGCGAGAGAGGCTCCTTCCACCCGCGCGGCATTGTGGGAACGAGGGAGCGCAAGACGGGGCCTCCGGAGGTCCCACCTCGTGCTCTGCCCTGCCTCTCTCTCATCCGGAAGCAGCCGTGCAGCCTCCGCTGCCGACGAGAGAGAGGCATGGAGAGAGCTGGCGAGAGAGGCTCCTTCCACCCGCGCGGCATTGTGGGAACGAGGGAGCACAAGATGGGGTCTCCGGAGGTCCCACCTCGTGCTCTGCCCTGCCTCTCTCTCATCCGGAAGCAGCCGTGCAGCCTCCGCTGCCGACGAGAGAGAGGCATGGAGAGAATTGGTGAGAGGGAGGCTCCTACCTCCTTCCTTCCCTCCCTCTCCCTGCTTCTCCTCCTTTGCTTCTTCCTTCCCTTCTCCCTTCTTTTCTTCCTTTCCTGGCTCTGGAGTCCCAGCTGCCTCCCTGGCCGCCTGACTTCTGGGCTTCTATCGAAAGCATCTCTGGTGGCTGGTGCTCGCTCACTTGCAGTGGAAGCCCGGCAGACAGGCTGCGGGCAGAGGGTGCCCTGTGTGGCGAAGGGGCGCCCCGCGGGAGGTGAAAGGCGCCCCATGGGTGGCAAAGGGCACCCTGCGAGTGGTAGAGGGCACCCCGCGAAAGGTGGAGGGTGCCCCATGAGCGACGAACAATGCCTGTTTGATTTTTTAAATGGTTCAAAACTTGTTCCAGATGTAGGGGGCGCTGGCGTTTCGAATCTGAATGACTTCCGAAATTTTCACGAAAAATTTCGGAATATCCCGAATTCATTCCAAAATTTTGGAATGGCTTCGCTAATGGCGGACACACATGTTGAACCCAGTTTGGATAGGGACGCAGGCCAGGATTACCCATAAGGCCAACCTAGGCCATGGCCTAGGGGTGCAAGTCGGGGGGGGGGCGCAGATCACGGACCAAAAAACGTTGAAACAAATAAAAACGCAATGCGCATGGAGATAAGGAAGGAAGGATACCGGAGGTCCTCCTTTTCGGCGCCGCTCCTGCCCCTTCCTGAATCCCATCTCCTGCCTCTGCTATTGTTGTGCAAACAGCGTATGCGCAGGGGCTCTCGACACTGGTGTCGATGTCGACAGGAGGAACAATTGACTCCCTTGATGCCGACAGCATCCACTTGCTGGCTCCTTCAGTGCAAATACAGGAAACTCCATTGCGCAGTCTGCGCATGCCCTAACACCGTAAAAGCTGGTATCCCTCCTCCAACACAAGGAGGAGACTCCTCCTTAATGGAGAGAGAAGCGCAACTGCCGGCTACGGCACATGCGCAGACCCCAGGACAGGAGAGAAGCCCAACGCGACAAGCCCCGGTATCGGGGAGAAGCGCGGCATCGGTACAGCTGCTGACTACAACGCATGCGCAATCCCCAATACCGGGTAGAAGCCAAATGCCTGAAGCCCTGGCATCGGGGAGGAGGCTCCCCCCCCATGCCTGCATCCATAGTGCCTGCCGAGCGGGAAACTCCTGTGGCGGACCTCGGGGGGCCACACCGGGAGAGCTGGATGCGGGGCCCTAAGGGGGACGAGCGGATGAAAGGATGTGTGTG
Source organism: Anolis apletophallus (assembly GCA_030556195.1). Lineage (NCBI taxonomy): Eukaryota > Metazoa > Chordata > Lepidosauria > Squamata > Anolidae > Anolis > Anolis apletophallus. The sequence continues at coordinate 1,061,178 of JARBWK010000024.1, forward strand.
GTGTGTGTGTGGTAGAGGTTGGCTTAAAGGGGGCGTAATTCCAAAGTGTGGCCTAGGGCGCAAAAAGGTGTTAATCCGGGCCTGTAGGGACGTCTTTCCTCCGCGTCAGGATTGGGGCGACAGCCGTGTTTAACCCAGTTTGGATGCAGCTGTCACCCCTGTTCTGACGCAGAGGGAAGGACATCCGCCTCCAAACTGGGTTAAACAGTCAATAAGGGGAAATCACCTTGGGAGGGGTGGGGATCTAATGCCGATTCCTTTCCGAAAATGGCGGGGGTGGCTTCGAATTGGCAAATTGACTTCTGGGTTGTTTACATTACTTCGAAACCGCTCCAAAAGTGAATATAATCCGAATTCATTCCGATTTTACGAGCATTCGGACGAACCCACCCAAACCTATTGGTTGGTTCAATCTGTTGATGTAGACACTAGGCATGAGAAAAAAGTTATGAAAATCAAAAGAAATCGTAAGTGATTCGTATGTAATGGGACTTTCTAGTTTATACGCATCACGGCAGCTAACCAGGAAGTAGACTTTCTTTTACGGTCCTTGAGGGCAAAAATTTGCGTAATGATCGTAATTAATTCTTAATTATTGTACTACGTACTCACTTCTCCCTGTCTTCTCCCCCTCATTTCCTTCCCGCCTTCATTCATCTTCTTCTTTTTCCCGCATTTCTATGGGGAACTGGAAGTGACGCTGCTGTGCTAGGCATTCTGGAAAGTGTAGTCCTCCACGCTTCTCCCCCCCCCCCTCTTCCCCGTTGCTCTGCCTTGCCCCATCGCAGGGGCCAACTTCTCTCTCACACACACACACACACTTCTCCTCCTCTCTCTCCCTGCGCTCTCTCAGATGCTTCTCCCCCCCTCCCTTCTCTTCCCCGTTGCTCTGCCTTGCCCCATCGCAGGGGCCAACTTCACACACACACACACACGCTTCTCCTCCTTTCTCTCTCTGCACTCTCTCAGATGCTTCTCCCCCCTCCCTTCTCTCCCCGTTGCTCTGTCTTGCCCCACCGCAGGGGCCAACTTCACGCACACACACACACACACGCTGCGCCTGCTTTCTCTCTCTGCGCTCTCTCAGATGCTTCTCCCCCTCCCTTCTCTTCCCGTTGCTCTGTCTTGCCCCATCGCAGGGGCCAACTTCACACACACACACACACACACACGCTTCTCCTCCTTTCTCTCCCTGCACTCTCTCACATGCTTCTCCCCCCACCCTCTCTTCCCGTTGCTCTGTCTTGCCCCACCGCAGGGGCCAACTTCACACACACACACACACACACACGCTTCTCCTCCTTTCTCTCTCTGCGCTCTCTCATGCTTCTCCCCCTCCCTTCTCTTCCCGTTGCTCTGTCTTGCCCCATCGCAGGGGCCAACTTCACACACACACACACACCCGCTTCTCCGCCGTTCTCTCTCTGCACTCTCACATGCTTCTCCCCCTCCCTTCTCTTCCCGTTGCTCTGTCTTGCCCCACCGCAGGGGCCAACTTTACACACACACACGCTTCTCCTCCTCTCTCTCCCTGCGCTCTCTCAGATGCTTCTCCCCCCCCTTCTCTTCCCCCTTGCTCTGCCTTGCCCCATCGCAGGGGCCAACTTCACGCACACACACACACACACACACGCGCTTCTCCTCCTTTCTCTCTCTGCACCCTCTCAGATGCTTCTCCCCCCTCCCTTCTCTTCCCCGTTGCTCTGCCTTGCCCCATCGCAGGGGCCAACTTCAGCCCTCCAGGTGTTTTGGGACTTCAACTCCCACCATTCCTCACAGCCTCAGGCCTCTTCCTTTTCCTCTCAGCCTGGGCAAACTTGGGCCCTCGCTCCTCAGGATCGGGGTGAGAGAGAGGCAGCGAGGAGCGAGGGGGCTCCTCCTCCTTTTCTTTTGCTGCTTCCAAGAATAGAATACCCCTCCCTCCCTCCCCTTCCTCCTTCCTCCCTCCTTCCTATTTGGAGAGTCCCATCTAGAATTCAGTGTGATTTATTCAAATTTGGCCAACAACTCCCAGAAATCCCAGCCAATTTACCAGCTGTTAGGATTTCTGGGAGTTGTAGGCCAAAACCATCTGGAATGCGCATGCGCTGGCATACGAACTACTAACGAATTTCGTTAGTAATTAAGTTACATTTTAGAAATTTTTGGAAATTTTTTTGTAAGTCTTTCTTTTACTAATCAAAAAAAAATCCCCCTCATTTGATTTTAGAATCGCAATTTTTGGGTTCGAAACCATGCCTAGTAGACACAGTGCACACAGTGGACACAGACAGTATTTTTTGTGTACACTTGGACCACGCTCCATCTCATTGGTGCCTAGATTTCTTGGCACAGATTCCAAACCACTGATGCGCAAAACTCCACTTGGTAACTAACAAGTTATCCCCAGTAGACTATGAAATGGTCAGGAACGTGTCATAAACAGAATGCTCGCACTTACACAATCGCATTACGTTGTCAGCTGCCTCGCTTCTTAGAGCATTAAGTTCATTTGCCTTCGTTATGCTCAGAACGGCACCGACACCTCGGCTTTTCATCATTGGACGCTGTATTGAAATTGCACGGATAATAAATGGACGCCTGCAGAGTTGAATCAACGAAATCAGGGGCGAGTCACAGCCGGCCCTTAACTTCGATTTAGCAATGAGTTCCCAGCTCCGGTCGGAGCCATCTGTCCCTCAACACACACACACACACACACAGATGAGAGAAGTAGGAAGCCCTCTCTTCATTTTAAATGTCAAAAGCGATGATCAAGGTCAAGATGCTTAGATTCAGGAGATGATTGACTAAGGTACAGGGCTGTCCAACTTGTACCGGACCGGGGGCCTGAGTTCCGGTCAGTGATCACCTGGGGGGCCTAAGGGTCTGCCTCTGCCCCTGGCTCCGCCCCCTCCCTGGCTCCGCCCCCTCCCCGGGCTCCAATTCCATATATTTAATATTAACATAAGGGGGGAGGGGGAGGACGAAAGGGTGGATGGGTGGGTGGGTGGGTGGGAGGAAGCAGGAGCGGGAGGAAGCTGGAGAGAAGCCCGGGTTGCTGGTTCTCCCAAGCGGATGGCAAATGCAGATAGATCCCGCTGCGCCTCCCGGAAGAGTAAAAAAGCGGCGGGGATGACCTGGGTCGCCAGGAAAGTTGAAGCCGGGAATAATGTAAACACTGGGATTTAAAGGGGAAGTAGCAAGGGACGGTGTAATCCTTTCACCTTGGGTCACACCCTTCCTTGCTACTTCCCCTTTAAATCCCAGTGTTTACATTATATTCCGGCTTCAACTTTCCTGGCGACCAGGTCATCCCCGCCGCTTTTTTACTCTTCTGGGAGGCGCAGCGGGACCAACCTCCTCCGCCGCCGGCTCAGCAGCCCCAACTGCCACCTCAGCAGCTGCCGCCACCACGTCTGGCCTAGCTGAGCGGCGGGAGCGCCGCGAAAGGTAAGGCTGCAGCGGTTGGGGATGGCCGGCTGTGGCTGGGCCTGCGCGGGGGGCGGGGGCGGAGGAGGGGAGGGAGGGAAGTAGGAGGCGGAGGAGGAGGAAGGGAGCCTGCTCCTCTTCCCGGCCCCTCCCCGCCCCCCCCCCCCCCGCCGTGGAAAAAATATAATAAAAAATAATAAAAAATATTCCAAAAAATAATTAATTTTTTTTAAAAAAAATCTTAAAAAGCAGATATCTTGAAGGAGGGTAGGGGGCCACAGGGAAGGGGCTGGGGGCCATATACGGCCCGCGGGCCACCAGTTTGACAGCCCTGATCTAGAAAATGTTATAAGCATCTCAAAATGATCTGCCAATATGATAGTGGCTAGAATGCTAGAATCTATCTATCTATCTATCTATGTATATAATAAAAGTCAGTGTTTGCGGGCGGAGTTGCAGAGGTGCGGAGGAATATGTGGCAGCGTTTCGATTGGTTGCCACTGTGAGATTATTTGCATAAAGGACTCTGATTGGCCAGCCTCAGAAATCCAACATTCTAAGGCACCAGACAGAAGGGATTGGTTGCCACTGAGGGAGTATTTGCATAAAGGACTCCGATTGGCCATCTACATTCCAACATTCTGGTGACACAGAGGGAAAAGGAAAGGCCTCAGGCAAGTCAGTCACTGCGGTCCACAGCAATGACGGATCAGGACCAAACTTGGCACACAGGGGCCCAATGGCCAACTTCACCACCTGGTGTGGTTTAGGGCAGGATGGGCCACGAATGATGGGATTTGCAGTACCTTCACCTGATTCACTTCTCAAACAACACTGTAGCCCCTATAAATCACAGACCAGGCCCAAAATTGACAGCAAGGCTTTCTTAACTTTATTTTCCTGACTAGGCCTCAGCTCAAGGGATATTGTTTAGGGCCTGAATTGACAGTAAGGCTTCCTCAACTTGATTTTCCTGACTAGGCCCCCAACAATGACAGAACAAGACCAAACTTGCCACACAGATTCCCCAAGATACACTCTACACCAGGATGCAGTTTGAGGGAGGATGGACCATGGATGATGGGAGTTGCAGTACTTTAATTCACTTCCTTAGAGCACTCCAGCCCACACCAATGACAAATCAGGACCAAATTTGTCACACAGAGCCCCCATGACCCACTATACATCCTGGTGCAGTTTGAGGGAGGATGGACCATGGATGATGGGAGTTGCAGTACTTTAATTCACTTCCTTAGAGAACTCCAGCCCACACCAATGACAAATCAGGACCAAACTTGGCACACAGAGCCCCCATGACCCACTCTACATCCTGGTGCACTTTGAGGGAGGATGGACCATGGACGATGGGACTTGCAGTACCTTCACTCACTTCCTGAAAACAACGCGACCCTCATCCAATGACCAATACAGACCAAAATTGGCACACAGAACCCCCTTGACCCACTCTACACCTTGGTGCTGTTTCAAGGAGGATGAACCACAGATGATAGGACTAGAAGTACCGTCACTCACCTTCCAAGACCACTGCAACCCTCATCCAATGAATGACCAAGACCAAACGTGACGCACAGAGCCCCCATGACCCAGTCTCCATCCTTCTACAGTTTACAGGAGGGTGGACCATGGATGATGGGACTTGAAGTACCAAAGACCAACCTTTCTCAAATTACCCAGGCACCGCTGGGTCCCCAAGCTAGTAAATCTATATATATAAAGGAAGAGTCGTCATCGAACGACCGTCCTAGGCAGAGAATCCTTACAAGGCAGAGACACCAAATTTGGCAACAAAAATAGGCCTCAGGCAAGGAAGGTTTTTAGCAAAGAAACTTTCTCCCCCAAAACCTAGAAGGCCCCCAAAACAACGATTTAAAAAACCTACATTTCCCAGCATCCTCTGCGGCCGCCAGCAAAACCCATTGGCCAACATCAGTTACCATAGTAACGGTGGGCAAAGCCACTTAGAATGCTGAGTGATTTCAGTTGAGGGCCCCAGAACAACACAAAAGTAATACCTACACACAACACAATACGCACATAACACAATCTTGTGTCTACTGCTCAACCCATTTGTATGCCATTCCTTCCTTCCACACAGGCATAAGCTGACCCAAAAGACAAGCCATGCCTCCTAAAAAGAACAGCATCGGACGACACACTCGCAACGCTACATACATCACACAAAAAAAGGGCAGAACAAACGCCAGAACAGAAAGACACTGCACTACACTAGCTTTTGCCATCACCATAAACAAGGCTCAAGGACAAACACTACAAATCTGTGGCGTAGACCTTGACCCAGAATGCTTCTCCCACGGACAACTCTACGTAGCGTGCCCCAGAGTTGGGAAACCACAGAACCTCTCCATCAACACAGCAGACGGAAAGACAAAAAACATTGTATATCCACAAGCTCTGCAGAACGCCAGCAACACCGCACACCGACAACTCCCCAGGACTTCAACATCCCACCCACCAGAACAACCCACAACGACACAGCCAGGGCCCCACCAAGACCATAAGTCACATCAATTCCAACCCTTACATACTCAGACTTTCTCGCATCTCCTAAATAGGGCACAGCAACGCCTGCCGGGTACAGCTAGTAATAAAATAAATCCTTGGACTACGAGGGATCTCTTAAGCAAGTAAAGTACCCTGTCTGCAGTGTAGCCGGTTCCTTACAGCAGTGTTTCTCAACCAGTGTGCCGGGGCACACTAGTGTGCCGTGAGCGATCATCAGGTGTGCCGCGAGAAAAGCTCTCTGCCCCCCTTCCTTCCCCCCTCCTCCTGCCAAACTTCTGCTGCTTGGGAGAGGAGGAGGAAGGGTCGGGCGCCGCCTCCTTCGGCTGTTTCCCCAACCAGCCTCCAATCCGCCATGACTCCCGCCATGACTCCCGCCCCTTGCTTGTTGAAGCCGCGCGGAGGAGGAGCCCCGCCTACTGAAGCCCATCCACTGCTCATGCTCCTACGCAGCCTGGCTCTGCCCCCTCCCCCCGGCTTCAGCACTCCCACAGCTTCGCCAGCCTTGAGGGGACAGTGCCAAGCCAGCAGTGGCAGAGCCAGCACAATGCTGGCTTGGCACTGCCCCCTCAAGGCTGGCGGCTGTGGGAGTGCTGAAGCCGGGAGAGGGGCGGGCATGAAGCGGCCTGCCTCCCCCCCTCCCCAGCTTCAGCACTCCCACAGCTTCGCCAGCCTTGAGGGGGCAGTGCCAAACCAGCGGTGGCAGACCCAACACAATGCTGGCTTGGCACTGCCCCCTCAAGGCTGGCGAAGCTGTGGGAGAACTGAAGCCGGGGGGCAGGGCATGGCGCCGCCTGGCTCCTCCCCCGGCTTCGGCACTCCCAGCAGCTGCTCCCAGCAGGTCACCATCCCCCAGCCATTCTTTACTGTGTTACAGTGTCATTTTGTGTCATTTTGGTTGGTGGTGTGCCCCTGGATTTTTTTAATGTTAAAAGTGTGCCGCGGCTCAAAAAAGGTTGGGAAACACTGCCTTACAGACCTGCAAAACCAATGCCAACTTGCTTCCCTTGGAAAGGAAGAGAGGAAGCAGCACATCTCGTAGTATCTATATCTACCTCTTCCAGCCAGTCTCTGCTGAAAACCCCATCCAATAATTATGCCAGCCATGATAGCCGCCACGTGCTCGTGGCAGCATAATCACACCCTAGAGCTAAATGTGTCTGATTCCTCCGAGGTGCCATTTCCTAATAAAAGAACACACACCCTTGAACTTGTTTTACTGCCGCTATTAACATTCTTGAATGCGCAGCGAAGGTTGAGGTGCCTCTTAGCGCCACGGGGAGAAAATGTTTAATTTGTCTCAGCCTCTGCCTTGCAACAGCAGAGAGAGAGAGAGAGAGAGAGAGGAAGACGAAAAGAGATTGGGTTTGCTTTGGAACATTATATTTTACGGCACTTCCCTGCCTTGTAACTCTTAATTCATGTGATTCCAGGTCTTTGGCTTCAACGCATGCAGCGACATGGGATGGAGTGGGATGGGGTTCGCTGGAGAAAGGACCAAGGATGAAGAGGATGGTGGCGATAGTAATTTGTAGGCCTGGGTAGGTTCGTATATCGTGATAGTAATCTCGCCTAATTCGTTTTCTTCAGGCTGGAAGTCATCTTGAAGAAAACGGAAGTCCTCTACCAGCCCGCACCACAGGAAGAACACCATCAGCCCCACGTCAGCATAGCCAAGTCTGTGCTTAAGTACGTTCAGCTGTTCACCTCCCTGGGAAGCATCTCTTCAGACGCCAAGATTGATCAAGAGATAGATCACAGATTAGCAAAGGCATAGAGCGCATTCAAAAGGCTTCACAAAAGAGTCTGGAGCAACAAGCACCTGAGGCAAAGCACCAAAATCAGTGTGTACAGAGCTATCGTACTCTCTATTCTCCCATATGGGTCTGAAACATGGGTCACCTATCGCCAACACCTACGACTCCTCGAACGCTTTCATCAGCGCTGTCTTCACACAATCCTAAATATACACTGGACCGACTATGTGACTAATGTTGCTGTCCTTGAGCAAGCAGGGATCACCAGCGTTGAGGCCATGCTATTGAGAACACAGCTGCGCTGGGCAGGGCACGTCTCAAGGATGGAGGACCACCGCCTCCCAAAGATACTACTCTACGGTGAACTCGCAAGAGAGGTGCCCCCAAAAAGAGATATAAGGACTCCCTGAAACAACATCTCAGTCTCGGCCAGATTGATCACCAACAATGGTCCACCCTGGCCTCACATCGGGAGGCATGGAGACGCACTATCCACAATGTTGCGGCCTCTTTCGAGAAGACACGCCAAATGGGTCTCGAAGAGAAACGACAACGCAATAAGAACCACAACTTGGAAACAACATCACCCAAGGAGACATTCTGCTGTGCTTTCTGGAACTGGACTTGCCTATCTCAGATTGGCTTTTTTAGTCATCAACGCGCTTGTAAAAAACGTGGGATGAGTCCTTCCTAAAGAATATTTATTCGCGAAGTAATGGCGAGAGAGATAAACATATACTGTACAACATTAAGCTTGAAATCCATTGGATTAAAATTAATACATATCATAAATTTAAAATTTATATTCAATATTAAAATCAGCGCCATCCAAAAATCGTAGTCTGAGGCCGTTCTGTAGCCATGAAACATATTCCAATTATATTATATTATTGCACTGCTTCTCCGAAGGTCTGGTCCCAGCTGGCTGGGTGCCAGCTGCATAAGATCTCTACTGACCAGAAGGTCATGAGTTTGAGGCTTGCCCAGTTCAGGGTGAGCTCTCGACCAATTGTGTAGCTCGAATTCTGAAAATTCTGAATTTTGGGGGGATAATTTCAGACGTCAATCGGATTTTAAACGCCAGCGCCCTGTACATCCGGAATGAGTTTTGAACCTATTTTTTTGGATCACACAGGCCTAGTCTCTTCCAGCTCTATGATTCTCCGATTCTCTGACTTTACCTGTTAAGCTACAACCCCCAGCCTTGAGCCATAAAAGTTGAAGCAGAGTGTCAGGAACCGAGATTTGGACCCACGGAATTGGTGCCCAAACTCCCGATCCCTGACAGACAAAACACCCGTAAGCCAGGGCTGTCCAACTTCTACCGGCCCGAGGGCCTGAATTCCGGTCACTGATGACCTGGGGGCCCCCGTCTGCCCCCAAACCGGCTCCGCCCCGCCCCTCCCCGGCTCCAATTTACTTACAATTCATAAGAGGCATCCATACAATCAAATATAATCTTTTACTAAGGGAAATGCAGGAGGGAATACATAAGGGCATCCATACACAATTACATCATAATAACATAAAGGTTAGCCTACCTTCCCAAACGCGCAGGATCAGGAGTAGCGGACCACGAGCAGAGGCGACGACCGGCCGAGGCAGCAGCCGAGAAGGTCCAAATCGCGTCTGCGTGGGCCGCAGGGATTAAGTAGCCGGATTTCGGCAACAGGAGTATCGCGAGACTCTACGGAAGCCACACTGGATTTTTGCTCTCAACACAGGCGTGATCTCGCGCTGAGAGCAAAATCCCGTGTGGCTTCCGTGGTCTCACGATACTTGCTCCGGAACCCGGAAGTGGGTAATTTTTAAAATATTATTATTCACTGAAGGAAGAGGGGCGGGGCCGGCGTGATCAGCCAGGGGGGCCCTAGGTCTCCCTTCTGTCACCTCCTCTCTCGTGTTAGCGTTAGTCCCACCCCTCTTTCTTCATTGAAGAAAGAGGGGCGGGGCCGAAGAGATCAGCCAGGAGGGGCCTAGGATTTCCCTCTGCCCCCTCCTCTCTCGCATTAGCGTCAGTCCGGCCCCTCTTTCTTCACTGAAGGAAGAGGGGCGGGGATGTTGCGATCAGCCAGGGGGCCCTAGGTCTCCCTTCTGTCACCTCCTCTCTCACGTTAGCCCGCCCCTCTTTCTTCACTGAAGGAAGAAGAAGGGTGGCGGCGTGAGCAGCGAGGAGGGCCTAGGACTTCCTCTGCTCCCTCCTCTCTCGCGTCAGTGTCGGTCCCGCCCCTCTTCCTTCACTGAAGGAAGAAGGGTGGGGCCAGCACGAGCAGTGAGTAGGGGGCCTAGGACTTCCCTCTGCCCCCTTCTCTCTCGCGTTAGCGTCAGCCCCGCCCCTCTTCCTTCACTGAAGGAAGAGGGGCAGAGCCAGCACAAGTAGTGAGGAGGGGGCCTAGGACTCCTCTCCGCTCCCTCCTCTCTTGCCTCAGCGTCGGTCGCGCCCCTCTTCCTTCACTGAAGGAAGAGGGGCGGGGGCGGTGCAAGCAGCAAGGAAGGGAGGAGCTGAGGGGAGCAGAGCAAAGGGGGGGCATGGGGCGGCCGTGGATGACGCTTCCGCCGCCGTGCACATGCACACTTTTTTTGATTTTTTTTGAAAATTTTGTGAATTTTTTTTTGAATTTTTTTTGAATTTTTTGAAATTGTTTTTGAAATCTTTTGAATTTTTTTGAAATTTTTTGAAATTTTTTTGGTTTTTAATTTTTAAAAGTTTTTTGGGGGGGTCTGGACCAGCTGCCCCCCCCCATGACTGCCGCCCTAGGCCATGGCCTAGGGTGGCCTTATGGGTAATCCGGGCCTGTGTGTGTGAATGTGCCTGCCTATGGCTGTGCGCTGTGCCTTTGCGCAATTGTAAGAGTGTGTTTTCATCACTTCGGGGAGACGCCAGCGGGAATCCCTCCCGAGGAAAGGACGTTTTCGACAGTGAGCTTATTAAATTCCAGCTCCTATGGACGGTTTCATCTCCGCGCAAAATGGCGCGGGTCTTTGCAAAGGACGGCCCCGGCGGAAAAGCCCCGCTTAGCCCCAGAAAGAAGAAACCCCAGAGAAAGAAAGAAAAGAGCAAGCTCTGCTCCAGGATGATGAAAGGCTTTGGCAGTCGCAAGGGCCGTTAATTGAGATTTAATGAATCATCAGCACCAGGCAACAACCTTCAGCCCAAATGAGTCTTTGCTGCATGTGAATGCATGCACATCTGAATTTAATTCTACCATGGGAACACACACGCATTATTTCAGCCGTTGTATTATGACCACCTGCGCAACTGTATTACTGCTCCTGCTGGGTGAGGCTTTCCCCCAACCTTCCCGCCTTCGTTCCCTCCCTCTTTCTCTCCTTCTTTACTTCCTTTCCCTTTCTTCTTTCCCTCTCTCCTTCCTTCCTTCTCCCCCTTTGTTCTTTTCCTCCTACTTTCTCTCCTTTCTTCCTTCTCTACCTCCTTCCTTCCTTCTCTTTCCTTCCCTCTTTCTCTCCTTTCTTCCTTCTCTACTTCCTTCCTTTGCTTTTTGCTTCCATCCTTCCTTCTCTCTTTTCTTCCCTCCCCCTTTCCCTTCTTCCTTCTTTCTTTCTCTTTCCTTTCCTAGCCCTTGCTCTCTTTCTTCCTTCACTACCTCCTTCCTTCCTTCTTTCGCTTTTTGCTTCTTTCCTTCTCTATCCTTCCCTTCCCCTTGCTCTCCTTCTTCCTTCTCTACCTCTTTCCTTCCTTTGCTTTTTGCTTCCATCCTTCTTTCTCTCTTTTCTTCCCTCCCCTTTCTCTCCTTTCTTCCTTCTTTACCTCCTTCCTTCCTTCCTTCCTTCGCTTTTTGCTTCCATCCTTCCTTCTCTTTCCTTCCCTCCCCTTCTCTCCTTCTTCCTTCTCTACCTCTTTCCTTCCTTCTCCCCCTTTTCCTTCCCTCCCCCTTTCTCTCCTTTCTTCCTTCTCTACCTCTTTCCTTCCTTCCTTCCTTCCTTCCTACTTCCATCCTTCCTTCTGTCTTTACTTCCCTCCCCATTCTCTCCTTTCTTCCTTTTCTACCTCCTTCCTTCCTTTGCTTTTTGCTTCCTTCCTTCCTTCTCTTTTCTTCCCTCCCCCTTTCTCTCCTTCTTCCTTCTCAACCACCTCCCTTACTTCTTTCGCGTTCTGCTTCCTTCTCTTTCCTTCCCTCCCCCTTTCTCTCCTTCCTTTTTTTTCTTTTTCTGCCTCTTTCCTTCCTTCCTTTGCTTTCTGCTTCCTTCCTTCCTTCTCTACCTCTTTCCTTCCTTCCTTTGCTTTTTGCTTCCATTGTCCCTTCTCTCTTTCCTTCCCTCCCCCTTTCTTTCCTTTCTTCCTTCTCTACCTTCTTCCTTCCTTCCTTTGATATTTGCTTCCTTCCTTCTCTTTCTTTCCCTCCCTCTTTCTCTCCTTCCTTCCTTCTCTACCTCCTTCCTTCCTTTGCTGTTTGCTTCAATCCTTCCTCCTCTCTTTCCTTCCCTCCCCTTTTCTCTCCTTCCTTCCTTCTCTACCATCTTCCTTCCTTCCTTCCTTCCACCCTTCGATTTTTGCTTCCTTCCTTCTCTTTCCTTCCCTCCCCCTTTCTCTCCTTTCTTCCTTCTCTACCTTCCTCCTTCCTTCCTTCGATTTTTGCTTCCTTTCTTCTCTTTCCTTCCGCCTTTCTCTCCTTCTTCCTTCTCTACCTCTTTCCTTCCTTCCTTTGCTTTTTGCTTCCATTCTTCCTTCTCCCTTTCCTTCCTTCCCACTTTCTCCCCTTTCTTCCATCTCTACTTCTTTCCTTCCTTTGCTTTTTGCTTCCATCCTTCCTTCTTTCCTTCCCTCCCCCTTCTCTCCTTCCTTCCTTCTCTACCTTCCTCCTTCCTCCCTTCGATTTTTGCTTCCTTCCTTCTCTTTCCTTCCCTCCCCCTTTCTCTCCTTTCTTCCTTCTCTACCTTCCTCCTTCCTGCCTTCGATTTTTGCTTCCTTTCTTCTCTTTCCTTCCTTCCTTCTCTCATTTCTCCTTCTCTTTCCTTCCTTCCTTTGCTTTTTCTTCCATTCTTCCTTCTCCCTTTCCTTCCTTCCCACTTTCTCTCCTTTCTTCCATCTCTACTTCTTTCCTTCCTTCCTTTGCTTTTTGCTTCCATCCTTCCTTCTTTCCTTCCCTCCCCCTTCTCTCCTTCCTTCCTTCTCTACCTCTTTCCTTCCTTCCTTCACTTTTTGCTTCCATTGTCCCTTCTCTCTTTCCTTCCCTCCCCCTTTCTCTCCTTCCTTCCTTTTTTCTTTTTCTGCTCTTTCCTTCCTTCTCTACCTCTTTCCTTCCTTCCCCCTTTTCTTTTCCTCCTACTTTCTCATTTCTTCCTTCTCTACCCCCTTCCTTCCTTTGATTTTTGCTTCTATCCTTCCTTCTCCCTTTCCTTCCCTCCCCCTTTCCCTCCTTCTTCCTTCTCTACCTCTTTCCTTCCTTCCTTCCTTTGCTTTCTACTTCCATCCTTCCTTCTGTCTTTCCTTCCCTCCCACTTTTCTCATTCCTTCCTTTTCTACCACTTTCCTTCCTTCTTTCGCTTTTTTGCTTCCATCCTTCCTTCTTTCCTTCCCTCCCCCTTTCTCTCCTTCCTTTTTTCTTTTTCTGCCTCTTTCCTTCCTTCCTTCACTTTTGCTTCATCCTTCCCTTCTTTCCTTCCTTCCTTTCTCTCCTTCCTTCCTTCCTTTTTTCTTTTTCTGCCTCTTTCCTTCCTTCCTTCACTTTTTGCTTCCATCCTTCCTTCTTTCCTTCCCTCCCCCTTTCTCTCCCTTTCTCTCCTTCCTTCCTTTTTTCTTTTTCTGCCTCTTTCCTTCCTTCCTTCCTTTCTTCCTTCTTCCTTTCCGTTCTCCCTTCCTTCTTTCCTTCCTTCCTTCCTTCCCTCTTTCCTTCCTTCCTTCACTTTTTGCTTCCATCCTTCTTTCCTTCCTCCCCTTTCTTCCTTTCTCCCCTTCCATCTTTTCTTTCCTTCCTTTCTGCCTTTTCTTCCATCCTTTCCTTTCTTCCTTCCCTCTTTCCTTCCTTCCTTTTTCTTTTCTTTTTCTGCCTCTTTCCTTCCTTCCTTCACTTTCTGCATCCTTCCTTCTTTCCTTCCCTTCCTTTCTCCTTCCTTCCTTTTTCTTTTTCTGCCTCTTTCCTTCCTTCCTTCACTTTTTGCTTCCATCCTTCTTTCCTTCCTTCCTTCCTTTCTCTCCTTCCTTCCTTCCTTTTTTCTTTTTCTGCCTCTTTCCTTCCTTTCTGCACTTTTTGCTTCCATCCTTCCTTCTTTCCTTCCCTCCCCCTTTCTCTCCTTCCTTCCTTTTTTCTTTTTCTGCCTCTTTCCTTCCTTCCTTCACTTTTTGCTTCCATCCTTCCTTCCTTCCTTCCTTCCTTTCCTCCTTCCTTCCGTCTTTTTTTCCTTTTCTGCCTCTTTCCTTCCTTCCTTCACTTTCCTTCCATCCTTCCTTCTTTCCTTCCCTCCCCTTTCTCTCCTTCCTTCCTTTTTTCTTTTTCTGCCTCTTTCCTTCCTTCCTTCACTTTTTGCTTCCATCCTTCCTTCTTTCCTTCCCTCCCCCTTTCTCTCCTTCCTTCCTTCTTTTTTTCTTTTTCTGCCTCTTTCCTTCCTTCCTTCACTTTTTGCTTCCATCCTTCCTTCTTTCCTTCCCTCCCCCTTTCTCTCCTGCTTGCGTCCTTTTTTTCTTTTTCTGCCTCGGTCCTTCCTTTCTGCACTTTGTTGCTTCCATCCTTCCTTCTTTCCTTCCCTCCCTTTCTCTCCCTTCCTTCCTTTTTCTTTTATCTGCCTCTTTCCTTCCTTCCTTCATTGAGCTTCCCTCCTTCCTTCTTTCCTTCCCCCTTTCTCCTTCTTCCTTCCTTTTTTCTTTTCTGCCTCTTTCCTTCCTTCCTTCACTTTTTGCTTCCATCCTTCCTTCTTTCCTTCCCCCCCCTTTCTCTCCTTCCTTCCTTCCTTTTTTCTTTTTCTGCCTCTTTCCTTCCTTTCTGCACTTTTTGCTTCCATCCTTCCTTCTTTCCTTCCCTCCCCCTTTCTCTCCTTCCTTCCTTTTTTCTTTTTCTGCCTCTTTCCTTCCTTCCTTCACTTTTTGCTTCCATCCTTCCTTCTTTCCTTCCCCCCTTTCTCTCCTTCCTTCCTTTTTTCTTTTTCTGCCTCTTTCCTTCCTTCCTTCACTTTTTGCTTCCATCCTTCCTTCTTTCCTTCCTCCCCCTTTCTCTCCTTCCTTCCTTTTTTCTTTTCTGCCTCTTTCCTTCCTTCCTTCACTTTTTGCTTCCATCCCTCTCTCCTTTCCTCCCTTCCCTTTTTCTTTCCTTCTCTCCTTCCTTCCTTCCTTTTTTCTTTTTCTGCCTCTTTCCTTCCTTCCTTCCTTCACTTTTTGCTTCCCTCCCTCCCCCTTTCCCTCCCTCCCCCTTTCTCTCCTTCCTTCCTTCCTTTTTTCTTTTTCTGCCTCTTTCCTTCCTTCCTTCACTTTTTGCTTCCATTGCTCCTTCTCTCTTTCCTTCCCTCCCCCTTTCTCTCCTTCCTTCCTTTTTTCTTTTTCTGCCTCTTTTCTTCCTTTCTGCACTTTTTGCTTCCATCCCTCTCTCCTTTCCTCCCTTCCCTTTTTCTTTCCTTCTCGCCTTCCTTCTCCTTCCTTCCTTCCTTCCTTCCTTCTTTATTTATTTCTCCCCTTCCCTCCCTCCCTCCCTCCCTCCCTCCCTCTCTCTTCTTTCCTTTTTTCTGTATCGTCATTTTGGGTGTTTTGGGGTTTTAAGGCCTTTCCGCTGTTTTTTGTTGGGGGGGGGGTTATGAGTGATGGTCACTCGTTGGTCTGTTAGGGGTATAGTGTCCAAATTTTGTGACAATTTGTCCAGGGGTTTGTTGTTGTTAAGTTATGTTAATCCCACAAAAAACATTATATTTTTATTTATATAGATTAGTTTAGGTACCCGGCGATGCCTGGGTTAGGGATTCTGGAATGCTGTTTAAGATCAGTAGTCTTTGCAGGCCTCGAACTCATGACCTTCTGGTCAGTAGAGATCTTATGCAGCTGACACCCAGCCAGCTGCGCCACATTCCCGGTGTAATCCGCAGAGGAGGCCCTGTCTCAAGCTCAGCTGGTGGGAATGAGAGACGGGGCCTTCTCCGTGGCCACTCCCTGCCTCTGGAACTCCCTCCCAAAAGAATTCGACACTGCTCCCTCTCTCCTCGCTTTTAATAAACTCTTGAAAACCCACCTATGCGCTTTGGTGGAAGACTAATATGCCTGACTTATATTCTCACCTACATCTGTTAAACCAGTGTTTCCCAACCTTTTTTGAGCCGCGGCACACTTTTTGCATTTCCAAAATCCTGGGGCACATCCCACCAACCAAAATGACACAAAATGGCACTCTAACACAGTAATACATATAGTTAATATGTTTTTAAATGTATTTATACACTCAGTGTGAAACCTGGGCCTGTTTCGATGAACACAACCTAGATATCCTGGCAGGAATGGAAGAAAGACACACACACAAAGGTCTTGCTCAATTTATAGTTAACACACAATCAAAGAGCATCCTGAACTCTTGCAACAATAGAATTGAACCAAATTTGGTTCAATTGAACTCTCATTACCAACAGAAAGTACTAGGCATGGTTTAGAACCCAAAAATCGTGATTCTAAAATCAAATGGGGGTATTAGTAATAGAAAGACTTACAAAAAAAATTCCAAAAATTTCTAAAATGTAACATAATTACTAACGAAATTCGTTAGTAGTTCTAAAGTAGGCAAAGCAGGGAAACAGGACTGACACTGTTTTAAGCACAGGCAAATCAAGGGGCAACATTTCTCTTGGTTTCCTTGCAGGGAGATATAATGCATTAATATATTATTATTATTAATATTATTATTAATATTAAAAAAGGACAGGGTTTCTTTGCAGGGACATATAATGCATTAATATATTATTATTATTATTAATATTATAAAAGGACAGGGTTTCTTTGCAGGGACATATAATGCATTAATATATTATTATTAATATTATTAAATAAAATAGTTGCCCACCTCTGGTGCAGGCCTTGCTAATCTGTAGAGTTCTCCTCACTCCAGCTTTTCCCCATTCAGTTTTACAATAGCACTTTAGGATCTCCGTTTGAACTCTATGGCTTTTCTTGATTCTGAACTCTTCCTTCTCCTCTCCGTGCTCTTTTCATTCCTGCTGCCCTTCTCTCAGCAGTTCTTATGTCCTTCTGCTCTGTCCTTCTATCTAAACCCCCTTCCTGGGGGTTTAAACCGCTTTTTTCCTCAGTCCTCCAGGCCCCTCTAGGAATCCCGATCTGGATCTCTCTATCGTTTCCGGCTCCTTTTTCACTTACTGGAGGTAGGCCTTTCACTCTAATTAGGCTCCAAGCATGGAAAGGCCCCGATCTGACTGTGAGTTATGTCTGCAAAGCTATTTTGGAGGGGAATTTTTCCTGTTGGGTGGGCATCCAAAATATTTACTAATCTAACGAAAATTTGGGCCCAGGGAGTGCGGAAAAGAAAGTCCACTCCGGGATTGCCCCTGTGATGCGTATAAACTTGAAAGTCCCATACATACGAATCCCTTCCGATTTCTTTTAATTTTCATAACTTTTTCCTCATGCCTAGAAAGTACTGTTTGAAACTAGGAAAATTGGGTTTATATATCTGTGGAAAGTCCAGGGTGGGAGAAATAACTCTTGTCTGTTTGGGGTAGGTTTGAATGTAGCAATTGGCCACCTTGATTAGCATTTTCAAGGCCTGGCTTCTTACTGCCTGGGGGAATCCTTTGTTGGGAGGTGATTAGCTGTCCTTGACTGCCGCAACGGCCAGGATCCTAAGGTCCAAGATGAGAGAGACGAATCTGAATCGGATTACACTTAGCCAGGTGAATTTGACGAGATCGTCCACATCTGGAACTCTAGACCAACCGAGACTGAGACTAGAGCCTGAGATACCCGGGAAAGGGATCGATCAGCTCACTTTGGACATACTACGTAGAGAATACGAGCACCTGGTGAAATGTTGTGAGAATTTCGGCAAATTGCTGAGGGAACTGATCCCTCGCCAAAGCCATCCCCAGCACCACCAACCCGAACAGGGCCCAGAGAACTATATCCCGCCCCCGATCACTCCTGGGATCTCCTGACGGAGAAGCCCACAGTGACGGAGCCGGATGGTGTGGAAGAGACCCTTGTGGAGACTGTGGAGAGAGTTACCAAGGGATCAGCGACGGGAGCCGCTGCTGAGCAGGAGGTGAACATGGAGACCGCCAGAGTCAACCTGTTGACAGTCGGCCCTCGCCCTCCACTCCCGATGGCTCGCTTCCCGAGAATGGTGGTCCTTTTGATGCGCCCGCCTGCTGCCAATTGGAGGGGCGAGCACGGTCGATGAGGAGAGGCTCTCGCTGGAGGGTGAGTGTTTCTGGCTGGAACGGGATTTGCTGGAAATCTCCCGAATCCTGGCCCCGCCCTGGAGAGCGGCAGCCACGGCACCACTTGACCCCCATGGGGCACTTAATGTGGTGACCAAGATGGCCTGCGACCTTGAGAACACTGAAGCGGACTAAATGTCTTCATCCCTCCTGGAGGTCAAGCGGAAAGAAAATCCACAGATTGCCAAAAATCAACAGGAAGACTGAAGGCATACATACACAACTATGGATCATCAAAAGCCTCCAGAAAGAGCTGGAAGGGGTTTCAGTGCAGACCCTTTCCCAGGGCCGGTGGAAGCATGACGCCGACTACGCAAGCGCGTAGGGCGTCGCCATCTGGGAGGGGCGTCGTCACCTGGGAGGGGTGCCGCCACGCCGGCCCGCGCGCACCACCGCCCGGCTGCACCTCTGCAGCCGTCCCCGTCGCCCGTGCACTGGCTCCAAAGTGGGAGGCGCGCTGTGGGGCTAGTACGCAGGCGCGGCCCGTCGCCCGCGCACTGGCTTCACAGCGGGAGGCACGCTTTGGGCCAGCACGCAGGCGCGCAGATTTTTCGCGCATGTGCAGAAGCTTCTATGGCGCTACAGTGCCTTAGAAAACTTGCGCATGCGTGAAAAATTTTCGTGCCTGCGTACTGGCCCCAAAGCGCCTCCCGCTTTGGAGCCAGTGTGCCCGGCGCGAGATTTGGCGATATGCGCACTGGGCTCAGAGCGTGACTCGCGCTCTGGAGCCACTGGGGGGGACGCAAAATATTTTTGCCGCTTACCCCCCTGGAATAGGTAGGTCCGCCCCTGCCCTTTCCAACGGTGGGCTTTCGCCCCCATTCATCCTTTATCTCCAGCCCAGATCAAGAACTCTTTCGGCATCATTTCACAACCTTCTCGCGATGTCTAATAATAACAAAGTGATGATAGATCAGCCCAAAACAGATGGTGGGTTCAAGCCAGGGTTAGCCCAAAAGGCAAGGACTGACCTGAAAGTCCTTCCACTTCCCTGCCTTGTCAGAGTTTAACCTCCAGGGGGGAAAGGAGGGGAAACCCACGGCTGTGTCGCAGCACGACTGCTCGCCTTGCCCTCTGCACCCACGCAAGGGGAACAGACGGGCACCCGCGTTATGTGCCAGGAGATGGGTCTCCATCTGCCTGGATGGCGTGGTGCCCGCTCACAAGTTGTCAGACAGCATCCCGGGTGCCAAGAGAGCATGAAGCCGAGCAGGCAGTTTGGCGAGGATGCCGGCGCATTCCCTCCCGCATGGACTCCCTCTCTGCTTGGACAGCGTCGACGTTATGGCCTCCCTGGCTCGGTCTGCAATGGAGAATGTCCAATGCAAACTTTTGGCAAGCATTGTAGGAAGGATCTGGTTTCAGCCTGGTCCACACTATTTAGTTATTTATTTATTATTTCGATTTATATATCACCCTTCCCTAAAAGGCTCAGGGCAGGCCCAGATCAGGCCCTTTTGGCGCCCTAGGCCAAAGGCTCTGAGTCTGCCCCCACCCCCGGCTCCGCCCCACAAGAGAAGCAAGGAAACACAGGCTGGGGGGTGCGAGCCGAGGGAGGGAGGTAGGAGCACGTGCAAGAGAGAGAGGCAAAGGCTCTGAGTCTGCCCCTGCCCCTGGCTCTGCCCCGCCCCCGCCCCACTCCCGCCCCCGGCTCCGCCCCACGCGAGAAGCAGGGAAACACAGGCTGGGGGGCGTGAGCTGAGGGACGGAGGGAGGTAGGAGCACGTGCAAGAGAGAGAGAGAGAGGCAGGGAAAGAGAGAGAGGCAGGGAAAGAGAGAGAGAGAGAGAGGCAAAGGCTCTGAGTCTGCCCCCACCCCTGGCTCCGCTCTGCCCCCGCCCCACTCCCGCCCCCGGCTCCGCCCCACAAGAGAAGCAAGGAAACACAGGCTGGGGGGTGCGAGCCGAGGGAGGGAGGTAGGAGCGTGTGCAAGAGAGAGAGGCAAAGGCTCTGAGTCTGCCCCCGCCCCTGGCTCCGACCCGCCCCTGCCCCACTCCCGCCCCCGGCTCCACCCCACGCGAGAAGCAGGGAAACACAGGCTGGGGGGCGTGAGCTGAGGGACGGAGGGAGGTAGGAGCACGTGCAAGAGAGAGAGAGAGGCAGGGAAAGAGAGAGAGAGAGAGAGAGGCAAAGGCTCTGAGTCTGCCCCCACCCCTGGCTCCGCTCCGCCCCCGCCCCACTCCCACCCCCGGCTCCGCCCCACAAGAGAAGCAAGGAAACACAGGCTGGGGGGGTGCGAGCCGAGGGAGGGAGGTAGGAGCACGTGCAAGAGAGAGAGGCAAAGGCTCTGAGTCTGCCCCTGCCCCTGGCTCCGCCCCGCCCCTGCCCCACTCCTGCCCCCGGCTCCGCCCCACAAGAGAAGCAAGGAAACACAGGCTGGGGGTGCGAGCTGAGGGAGGGAGGTAGGAGCACGTGCAAGAGAGAGGGGCAAAGGCTCTGAGTCTGCCCCCGCCCCTGGCTCCGCCCCACCCCTGCCCCACTCCCGCCCCCGGCTCCGCCCCACAAGAGAAGCAAGGAAACACAGGCTGGGGGGGGGGGCGAGCCGAGGGAGGGAGGTAGGAGCACGTGCAAGAGAGAGGGGCAAAGGCTCTAA
This sequence comes from Anolis apletophallus, assembly GCA_030556195.1. NCBI lineage: Eukaryota > Metazoa > Chordata > Lepidosauria > Squamata > Anolidae > Anolis > Anolis apletophallus. The sequence continues at coordinate 1,081,856 of JARBWK010000024.1, forward strand.
GTCTGCCCCCGCCCCTGGCTCCACCCCGCCCCCACCCAACCCCGGCTCTGCCCCACACGAGAAGCAGGAAAACACAGGCTGGGGGGGCGTGAGCTGAGGGATGGAGGGAGGTAGGAGCACGTGCAAGAGAGAGAGAGAGGCAGGGAAAGAGAGAGAGAGAGAGAGAGAAGCAAAGCCTCTGAGTCTGCCCCCACCCTGGGCTCCACCCCACCCCACCCCCGCCCCGCCACCGGCTTCGCCCCCACGCAAAAAGCAGGGAAACACAGGCTGGGGGCGGGCGCGGGCCGAGGGAGGGAGGGAGGAGCACGTGCAAGAGAGAGAGAGAGGCAGGGAAAGAGAGAGAGAGAGAGAGGCAAAGGCTCTGAGTCTGCCCCCGCCCCCGGCTCCGCCCCGCCCCCGGCTCCGCCCCCACGTGAGAAGCAAGGAAACACAGGCTGGGGGTGCGAGCCAAGGGAGGGAGGTAGGAGCACGTGCAAGAGAGAGAGGCAAAGGCTCTGAGTCTGCCCCCGCCCCTGGCCCCGCCCCCCCCCCCACCCCACTCCCGCCCGGCTCCGCCCCACAAGAGAAGCAAGGAAACACAGGCTGGGGGGGGTGCGAGCCGAGGGAGGGAGGTAGGAGCACGTGCAAGAGAGAGAGGCAAAGGCTCTGAGTCTGCCCCCGCCCCTGGCTCCACCTCGCCCCTGCCCCACTCCCGCCCCCGGCTCCGCCCCACGCGAGAAGCAGGGAAACACAGGCTGGGGGGGCATGAGCTGAGGGACGGAGGGAGGTAGGATTACGTGCAAGAGAGAGAGAGAGAGAGGCAGGGAAAGAGAGAGAGAGAGAGAGAGAGAGGCAAAGGCTCTGAGTCTGCCCCCACCCCGGGCTCCACCCCGCCCCACCCCCGCCCCAACACCGGCTTCGCCCCCGCGCAAGAAGTAGGGAAACACAGGCTGAAGGCGCAGGCCGAGGGAGGGAGGAGCACGTGCAAGAGAGAGAGAGAGAGAGAGAGAGAGAGAGAGGCAGGGAAAGAGAGAGAGAGAGAGGCAAAGGCTCTGAGTCTGCCCCCGCCCCGGGCTCCACCCCACCCTGCCCCCGGCTTCGCCCCTGCGCGAGAAGCACAGATGTGCCTATGCTGACGTGGGGATGGTGGTGTTCTTCCTGTGATGCGGGCTGGTAGAGGACTTCCCTTTCCTTCAGGCTGACTTCCAGCCCAAACAGTTCTGCAGCTGCTGCAAAGCAGGATGTGAGGCGTTGCAGAGCTGCTTCTGAATGTGCGACAAGGGTCCATTCAGAATGAGCGACAAGGGCCCTCTCCATTGGCGCCCTCTTGTTGTGGGGGAGAGGCTTGCGTACCCTAATGAAGTTGCGAGCTATGCTGGTGGTGGCATAATAGCCACCGGTAGGGCCTCCCATGCCAGACAGGTCACAACCGAAGGGTCTGACAAAGAGCGTCAACGGGCACGATGGGCTCTCTAGCCTTTTGGCAACCATCCTATTATAGTTATTATTATCTATATATATATAAAAGAGAGCTGTCATCCTAAGTAGCCTATAGACAGCAAAACCACACAAGGCAGACACACCCAATCAGCCCACATACACACAAAACCCCACGAGGTATGTTTACCACCCAATAAAATAAAATAAAAATTAAACAACACGACCAAAAATACAAAAAAAACAATTGGACTGCAACTCCCATGATCCCCCACGCCACCCCCCTCTGGCAGTTTAGAGTGTCGGAATGTTGGTGGTGCTGGCCAATTAGAGGCATTATGCACATACTCCCTCAGTTAGAATGTAGAGGCTGGAAGCCACCCCCCTCTGACAGTTTAGAGTGTCGGAATGTTGGTGGTGCTGGCCAATTAGAGGCATTATGCACATACTCCCTCAGTTAGAATGTAGAGGCTGGAAGCCACCCCCCTCTGACAGTTTAGAGTGTCGGAATGTTGGTGGTGCTGGCCAATCAGTGGCGTTATGCAAATAATCCTACAGTGGCAGCCAATCAGAAAGCTGGCACATATCCACATACATACAAACATTCACTTTGTTGACCCAGGCCTGGGAATACAGTGGGACAGGACTACAATACGACAGAAGGAAGATACAAATCCCAACTCACCCTGAGCAAATTGCTAAAGGTCTCTTAATGTTATCAACAAGAGGCAAAGAGTCCTTTGATTGTGCTTTCCCACCATGTGGGTAGAAGGGGTTAGCCACAGATTATGGTACAGCAACGCGTGCACGGGTCAGCTAGTTGTTGTTGTTGTTATTATTATTATTATTATTATTTTGGGCTGCCCACTTTGGCAACATCCCCACGGCTTGCTCATTCCCTGCGGAAGATGCCTTCAAGTCCTCGGCCTTTGCCCAACGGTCTTTCCACCACCATCGGCAACGCCCTGTAATTTCACTCCGGGCCTCTTCCTAGGGCAAGGCTCAACCACAATTGTAGGGTGATTAAGACACAGCAAGCAAACCTGCACAAACAAACAAACAAACACACACGCACACTCCTCCCTCGGTGCTTGACCTTCCTCTGCCACCTTCTTTGCCCAATTTCGGAGCTTGGAAGATGTGCTCGTAGGCATGAACGTAGGCCTCCACATCCGCTCTGACCATGCCTAGAAGAACGGCCAATGTTTACATATTTACTTTTGCCTTTTTGACACATCTTCCCGGCAGGATATTGAGGGTTACTAAATAATCCCATGGAGACGAGGAAGCTAGCAAGAGGTTGGAAAGGAGGAAGTGCGGGTGGAGAGTAAATATTGGTTTGCAGAGCCAAACTGCCCGCCCCCGTGCCTTTGGAGCGGGGCTGTTCTCCTTGTTTTGACCCAAAGTGGGCTGAGACGTGGACCAGAGAAACGTGAAACGTAGAGAAAGAAAGGAGGGGAGGTTTTGAGGAGGTGGTGGATTTCGAGATGGGAAGGGAACACGTCGTACGTTTGGCTGGAAAAGATGGCTCTTTGTTTTGTTTTGACACTAAGCGTTGGTGCAAATTTATGCATTTATTGGATCTCTTTCTTTCTCCGAGCAAAAACACACGCCTCCCACTCCTGTTTTCTTCCAAGGAGGGATCGCGCCGAGCGGCCAACGACGGAGGGAGGGAAATATCATTAAAACAAGAAGATTACCAGACTCGGAGATGTATCAAGGCCAACAAACATGTGCCTGTGTGTGTGTTGAAGGAGAGCAGTACGTTCAGACAAAAAAGAGAGAGACTCAGAAGCTGCTTCAAAACAGAAATATTTTCTGGTCCTGGAGGGAAATAGGCCGCGAGGGAAATAATCGATTCACTTTTGGGGGGAAATGGCATAGGTTTTTTGTGGGTTTTGCAAGTTTGTGTTATTCTGGGGGTATGTGTTTGTCAGTGGTGCCTGTGTCCCTGGTGCCCTATTTGTCTCCCTCCTAGATCTTGGCCTTGACAGTTTAACCCTCAAACACCAACTGACTAAATTCAAATCACTCAGCATTCTATCCTAGCCTTGGCTGGCTGTGCCCAGCGTGACTATGGTTACTCAGCCTCCCTGCATTTTGTGTGGGCCGGGTCAGGAACCTTTTTGACTCCGAGAGCCATGAAAGCAAAATATTTGGAAATTTATTTCAGTGAGAGCCATATAATATCTATTATATAAAGGAGGTCCCGTCATCGAACGACTGACAGAGACAGAGAAACCTTACAAGGCAGAGACACCAAACTTGCCAACACAAATAGGCCTCAGGCAAGGAAGGTTTTTAGCAAATAAACCTTCCCCCCAAAAAACCTAGAAGGCCCCCAAAACAACGATACAAAAAACTACATTTCCCAGCATCCTCTGCGGCAGTCAGCGAAACCCATTGGCCAACATCGCCCCACAAAAATGCAGGGAGGCTGAGTAACCATAGTCACGCTGGGCACAGCCAGCCAAGTCTAGGATAGAATGCTGAGTGATTTGAGTTTAGTCAGTTGGTGTTTGAGGGTTAAACTGTCAAGGCCAAGATCTAGGAGGGAGACAAATAGGGCACCAGGGACACAGGCACCACTGACAAACACATAACCCCAGAATGACACAAACTTGCAAAACCCACAAAAACCCTGCAACACCCCCCAATAAACAACAAACACCACTTCACCACCACACACACCGCCAAATACACATACGTCCCAGGCACAATACTCCAGCAATTACTACGCACAAAACACAACACAACTTCCTATCACAACCCATCCCCCCAACCTTACGGGACCCCGCACACACAACACCTACCACCACCACAAAAAAAAAAACCAACTCCACCTATACTCCAGCCACAACACAACACTGCACTGATACTCTACAAACGCACACAAACACCCAAAACACCCCACCCACACAAGCATTCCACAACATACTACCACCCACAATGCCACCACACACCCACTAACTCACCAAAAAAGTAATACCAACACACAACACAATACGCACATAACACACCCTTGCGTCTACTGCTCAACCCATTGGTATGCCCTTCCTTCCTTCCACACAGGCATAAGCTGACCCAAAAGACAAGCCATGCCTCCTAAAAAGAACAGCATCGGACGACACACTCGCAACGCTACATACATCACACAAAAAAGGACAGAACAAACGCCAGAACAGAAAGACACTGCACTACACTAGCTTTTGCCATCACCATAAACAAGGCTCAAGGACAAACACTACAAATCTGTGGCACAGACCTTGACACAGAATGCTTCTCCCACGGACAACTCTACGTAGCGTGCTCCAGAGTTGGGAAACCACAGAACCTCTCCATCAACACAGCAGACGGAAAGACAAAAAACATTGTATATCCACAAGCTCTGCAGAACGCCAGCAACACCACACACCGACAACTCCACAGGACTTCAACATCCCACCCACCAGAACAACCCACAACGACACAGCCATGACCCCACCAAGACCATAAGTAACATCAATTCCAACCCTTACATACTCAGACTTTCTCACATCTCCTAAATAGGGCACAGCAACGCCTGCCGGGTACAGCTAGTATAATATATTTTGAGACTGAACTCAACTAAATGTGAGTCAATACGTACATACATGGATGCCTTCCCTCTGCTGGAGGCAACGCATACAGAAGGGAAGGCCAGGGAAGGGAAACCCGCCGATTCCTTTCTGAAAATGGCGGCGGCGGCGGCTTCAAAATGGCAAATTCACTTCTGGGTTGCTTACATCAGTGTTTCCCAACCGCTGTTCCACGACACACTAGTGTTCCGCGAGAGATCAGCTGGTGTGCCACGGAAAACCTCTATTCCCCCCCCCTTTCTTCCTAATTTTCCCTGGGGGTGCCTTCCCCTCGCGTGGGAGGCCCTCCGCCCTCCTTCCTTCCTCTCTCCCTCCCTTCTCCCTCTGGCTGGCCCGAGAGGAGCAGCGCTGAGCCCGGGGAGAGGAGCGCGGCCAGGCGGACGCACACGGCCCGGCCCAGGCCCCGCGACACCCCGTCACGACGCACAGACTCTGGTCCAAGCCGTGCGTCTCCATTCTCCTTCCTTCCTTCCTTCCTTCCTTCCTTCCTTCCTTCCTTCCGGCCTTCTCCCTCCTGTCTGACTAACCGTCATTGGCTAACCGTCATTGCGGCCCCATTCCTTCTTCCCCCTCACCCCATCTGCCGGTGGGCTTCCCGGGTGGTGCGGAGAAGGCTTTAGGCGGTGTGGGGCTGGGCCAGGTCTGCGGGGAGGGGGCGCGGGAGGAGGCGCGGCCAGTCCCAGCGGAGCAGCACCTTCACCTCCCGCAGCGGGCCCTCCACCTGACCCGAGAGCAGCAGCGCCGATCCCGGGAAGAGGAGCGTGGCCAGGCGGAGGCACGCGGCCCGGTCCAGGCCCCACGATGCCCCGTCACCACGCACAGGCCCTGGTCCAAGCCGCGAGCCTCCATCGCCCCCGAGAAGCCAGGCAGCCAGGCAGGCAGGAGGGAAAGGAGGAAGAGGGAGGGGCCTGGGCCGAAAGAGGGCGGGGCCTGGAGGGAGGCCACACCCCAAGCGACCAGGTGTGCCGCAGCTCAAAAACGTTTGGGAAACACTGGCTTACATCGCTTCAAAACTGCTTCAAAAGTCTGTCAGAAAGAAATCTCAAATGCGTGCAGCGCATCGCAATATATTGAACAAAGCTCCATGCGGATGGTTGGTTCGATGTGTTGTCGGCAGCGGCGTCCTCCCCCATGTGAGAAACTCCTCCAGAGTTTCCAGGAAGCCGGCTCATTTGGGGTTGATTGATGCTTTCAGATTTCAATGCACACAACAATTACTAACCAGTCTCTTGGTAAGCCAGGTTGCATTCACACAACAGAATTGATGCAGTTTGACACCACTTTGGCTGGCAAGGCCCAACATTATGGAATCCTATGACTTGGAGCTTGGCAAAGCTCCAGCATTAAGGCATTCTCAAACTACAATGCCCACGATTCTATCTGTAGCAGGGCTGCCCACAAAGTCGATCGCGGTTCAAAAGAGGTTGATCGCAGCCGGATGGGGTGCTTCTGCCCTGCATGCGTGCGCACCTTCCGCATGGTGCTCTTTCTGCAAGGCATTGCGGGAACGAGAGAGCACCTTCCGCGGGGCATTGCAGGAATGAGGGAGTGCCTTCCGCTGGGCATTGCGGGAACGAGGGAGCACCTTCCGCGGGGCGTTGCGGGAACGAGGGAGCGCCCTCCGTGGGGCATTGCGGGAACGAGGGAGGGCCTTCCATGGTGCATTGCGGGAACAAGGGAGCGCTTTCCGCGGGGCATTGCGGGAACAAGGGAGCGCCCTTCGCGGGGCATTGCGGGAACGAGGGAGAGCCTTCCATGGTGCATTGTGGGAATGAGTGAGCGCCCTCCGCGGGACATTGCGGGAACGAGGGAGGGCCTTCCACGGTGCATTGCGGGAACGAGGGAGCGCCCTCCGTGGGGCATTGTGGAATTCAATTGAATTCAGTCTTTATATATATATATATATATATACACACACACACACACGCACACGCACATGCACAATATGGCTCTCACTTAAATAAATTTCCATATATTTTGCTTTTATGGCTCTCTGAGTCAAAAAGGTTCCCACTCCTGACCTAGCAGTTTGAAAACATGCAAACGCGGGTAGAGCAATAGGTACTGCTCTGGTGGAAGGTTCCCATTGCTGCCAATAGGCCGGATCTACAAAAAAAAAGTCCAGTTTTCGGGAGGTGCGCAAAAACGTATACGAGGAGCTACCAGAATCTAGCCAGCACAATCGGGTCAAGGTTTAACCAAAATGCACGAGCGCACTTCTAATGATGTCCTGCCCAGATCTCAAACATGTCTCGGTTCACTCGGGAAAGCGAAATCAATTCTCTCTCCATGTATGCACACATATTATATACACATACACATAGTCTCTGAACTTATGGGCATGCACAGAGCACTCTGGGCACGTACAAAGCCTTTCCACAACAACGTGAAGCGCCGCGCCAGCTGCCCTCGGCCTCGCCAGTTCTGTAAACATGGCAGCCTCCCGCAGCCTTCATTCACGAGGCCGATGATTTGACAGGGAAATGAGGAATGCTAAACAGACACACTTGAAACCACTTATCCTCCCGTCTCCTTTGCTTTGTGTGCCCACTTAAAGGGAGCCGATAATTGAAATTCCATTCAGGAGGAACTCGGCACGGAAATGAGTTTATGATTCGGGTGATGCCTTGACACCGATACTGAATGGGTTCATTAAACCTCCGGCAGCCTCCAGTGATTCGGCCAAACCCAGCGCAATAGACCTAGCCTGCCTTCGCTTGGCTGTTGGGCCTGCTTGGAAGGTCCATTCAGCTTTCTGTTACACTCTCATACTTCTAGCCCAGGGGTGCTCACACTTTTTCAGCATGCGAGCTACTTATAACATAAAAGCAAAATATTTGGAAATTTATTTCAGTGGGAGCCATCTATTATATAAAGGAGGTCCCGTCATGGAACAACTACCATAGACAGAGAAGCCATCCAAGGCAGAAACGCCATATTTGGCAACAAAAATAGGCCTCAGGCAAGGTAGGTTTTAAGCAAAGAAACTTTACCCCCCAATACCTAGAAGGCCCCCAAAACAACGATACAAAACAACCTACATTTCCCAGCATCCTTTGTGGCCGCCAGCGAATCCCATTGGCCGACATCGGCCCACACAAAATGCAGGGAGGCTGAGTTCCCATAGTAACGGTGGGCTGAGCCAGCCAAGGCTAGGTTAGAATGCTGAGTGATTGGAATTTAGTCCGTTGGTGTTTGTGGGTTAAACATACCTCTGCTAAACAGAAACACAACTCGTGGTGCCTACCTCTACAGACCCACAACACAACAGACACACAACACACACAACGCATACATACCACTTAGGCATGAGAAAAATGAAACGGAAATTAAAAGGATTCGTAAGAGATTCGTATGTAATGGGACTTTTGAGGTTTTACGTATCGCTGCCGCGATTCCGAAAGTAGACTTCCTTTTACGGTCCTTGAGGCCAACAATTTGCGTTATGATCGTAAGAAATTCTTAAGTATTAATTAATTAATTATTGTACTACTCACTTCTCCCTGTCTTCTCCCCCTCATTTCCTTCCCGCCTTCATTCAGCTTCTTCTTTTTCCCGCATTTCTATGAGGAACTGGAAGTGACGCTGCTGCTAGGTAGGCTAGGCAATGCATTCTGGAAAGTGTAGTCCTCCAGGCTTCCCCCCCCCCCTCCGTCGCTTTCCCCGTTGCTCTGCTGCCATGCCCCATCGCAGGGGCCTGCTTTACACACACACACACACGTGCTTCTCCTCCTCTCTCTCCAGGCTTCCCCCTCCTCCTTCTCTCCCCCGTTGCTCTGCTGCCATGCCCCATCGCAGGGGCCTGCTTTACACACACACACACACCCGCGCGCGCTTCTCCTCCTCTCTCTCCCTGCGCTCTCTCAGATGCTTCTCTTCCCTGTTGCTCTGCCTTGTCCCATCGCAGGGGCCAGCTTCAGCCCTCCAGGTACGTGTTTTGGACTTCAACTCCCACCATTCCTCACAGCCTCAGGCCACTTCCTTGTCCGCGCAGCCTGGGCAAACTTGGGCCCTCGCTCCCTCAGGATCGGGGTGAGAGAGAGGCAGCGAGGAGCGAGGGGGGGGGGCTCCTCCTCCTTTTCTTTTGCTGCTTCCAAGAATAGAATACCCCCCTCCTTCCCTCCCTCCTTCCTATTTGGAGAGTCCCATCTAGAATTCAGTGTGGTTTATTCAAGTTTTGGCCTACAACTCCCAGAAACCCCAGCCAATTTACCAGCTGTTAGGATTTCTGGGAGTTGTAGGCCAAAACCATCTGGAATGCACATGCTCTGGCATACGAATTACTAAAGAATTTCGTTAGTACTTAAGTTACATTTCCGAAATTTTTGGGAAATTTTTTGTAAGTCTTTCTTTTACTAATCAAAAAAAAAAAAATCCCCCATTTGATTTAAGAATCGCCATTTTAGGATTCTAAACCATGCCTAATACCACTGCTAAACAGAAACCTACACAGTACAACCAACTAACACAGGAGGACATAACAACTCCCAGGAGGACATAACACTAACACAAATAGGGCACCAGGGACACAGGCACCACTGACAAACACATACCGCCGGAATAACACAAACTTGCAAAACCCACAAAAAAGTCAAAGCAAATCCTGCAACACAAAAACCCACCCCAACCAAAATTCACAACAAACACCACTGGCAAAAGCCACACACCCTCCACATCACCAACTATGTCACCACAACACACACAAAATAAACCCCACAAATACCTGACAACTTCCCCAACACAAAACCCAGGACTGCATTCACTACTCACCACCACACACACCTCCAAATACACACACGTCCCAGGCACAATACTCCAGCAATTCCTACCCACACAACACAACACAACTTCCTATCACAACCCATCCCCCCAACCTTACGGGACCCCGCACACACAACACTTACTACCACCACAAACAAAAACCAACTCCACCTATACTCCAACCACAACACAACACAACACTGTCCTGATACTCTACAAACACACACAAACACCCAAAACACCCCACCCACACAAGCATTCCACAACATACTACCACCCACAATGCCACCACACACCCACTAACTCTCCAAAAAAGTAATATCTACACACAACACAATACGCACATGACCCCACCAAGACCATAAGTCACATCAATTCCAACCCTTACATACTCAAGACTTTCTCGCACCTCTTAAATATGGCACAGCAACGCCTGGCGGGTACAGCTAGTATATTTTAAGACTGAATTCAACTAAATGTGAGTATTATAAGCCCCTTATTTTATTCATAATAATAATAATAATTATTATAATGATAATATTCATTCAGCCTCTGTTAATAATAATTATAATAGTAACAACAACAACAACAGGTTCCTAGAGTAGAAGGAGACCTCCAAGGGCCATCCAGTCCAACCTCCTTCTGCACCAAGTCGGGAGCCTGCGGGGCGGGACTGAGCCTTCCTTCGCCCTGCCTGCGATCTACCAGGGCGTCCTACGCGATCTACTAGTAGATCGCGATCTACCTAATGAGCACCCCTGTCCTAGAGGCTACTGATTTTATGCTTGTCTCAACTGTTTTTATCATGTTTGTAATTACTATGTGATTGTGGTGCTTTGCTTGTGTAAACCACCCTGAGCCTTTCGGGAAGGGTGGTATATAAATCGAAATAATCTATCTATGTATATAATAAAAGTCAGTGTTTGCGGGCGGCGGTGCAACGGGAGGAATATGTGCCAGTGTTTCGATTGGCTGCAACTGTGGAATTATTTGCATAAAGGGCTCTGATTGGCCAGCCTCAGAACTCCAACATTCTACGGCCCCAGACAGAGGGGATTGGTTGCCACTGAAATGGAATTTGCATAAAGGACTCCGGTTGGCCAACCACATTCCAACATTCTAAGGTGACTCAGAGAGAAAAGAAAAGGAAAGCAGGCAGTCAGCCACTGCGGCCCACAGCAATGACGGATCAGGAACACACTTGGTAAACAAGGGACCAATGGCCCACTTCACAACCTGGTGTGGTTTAGGGCAGGATGGGCCACGAATGATGGGATTTGCAGTACCTTCACCTGATTCACTTCCCAAACAACACTGTAGCCCCTATACATCACAGACCAGGCCCACAATTGACAGCAAGGCTTCCTTAACTTGATTTGCCTGACTAGGCCTCAGCTCATGGGATATTGTTAGGCTTCCTCAACTTCATTTTCCTGACTAGGCCCCCAACAATGACAGAACAAGACCAAACTTGGCACACAGACAACCCCCCCCCCCCAAGATGCACCCTACATCCTGGTGCAGTTTGAGGGAGGATGGACCATGGATGATGGGACTTGCAGTACTTTAATTCACTTCCTTAGAGCACTGTGGCCCACACCAATGACGAATCAGGACCAAACTTGGCACACAGAGGCCCAAATGGTCCACTTTACAAACCTGGTGCGGTTTATGGCAGGATGGCTCACAAATAATGGGATTTGCAGTACCTTCACCCAATTCATTCCCCACAGAACATTGCAGCCCCTACAAATCAGAGACCAGGCCCAAACTTGGCTCACAGAGTACCCATGACCCACTCTACATCCTGATGCAGTTTTAAGTGGGATGGACCACGGATGATGGGAGTTGAAGTAATAATAATAATAATACTTTAATATTTGTGAGTCGCCCTCCACCAGTGGTGCTCCGGGCGACTTACATCATTTAAAAACCCTAAAAACAGCAATGTACAGCAGTTTAAAACAGATACATGTCTGAGGAAAGGCTCAGACATTCAGAGGTACCGATCAGGCCCCAAACGCTAGGCGGAAGAGCCAGGTCTTTAGGTCTGACCGAATCTAGTTAGGGTCAGAGTGGCTCTGAGGGCAGGTGGCAATGAGTTCCAGATCCTGGGGGCCGCCACGGAAAGGCTCTCCGCTGGGTTTCCATCAGCCGAGCCTCTCGCACCCCAGGGATGGTCATGCGATCGCCATTTATGGCACGTGCTGGCCTCACGCTGCGTTGGACCGTCAGCCGGTCACTCAAGTAGGCTGGCCCAATATTGTGCCGAGCTTTAAAGGTGAGCACCAGAAGTTTGTAGAGCACTCTGAACTCTAAGGGCAGCCAGTGGAGATCTTTTAAGATAGGAGAGATGTGGTCCCTCACTGATGACCCAGAGATGAGTCTGGCCGCTGCGTTGTGGATGAGTTTCAGCCTCTTGGTTGTGGGAGAGGGGAGGCCCACATATAGGGCGTTGCAATAATCAAGACGCGAGACAACGGTGGCATGTACCACGGTTCTCAGCGCCTCAGATCGTAGGTAGGGGGCCAGCCGTCGGCCCCTACGGAGATCTAAAAAGGCGCCTTTTGCTGCCGCCTGGATCTGGGCCTCGATCGTTAGTTTTTCGTCCAGGATAACTCCCAGGCTTTTCACTGCCGGAGCCGGGAATAAGGGCTCGCCCTCACAGGGTGGCAGTGATGGGTGAGAGGGGGGGTCGGCCAGGCCAGAGGATCTCCGTTTTGGCCGGGTTGATTTTGAGTCTATGTGCTCTGAGCCAGCTCGTCACCGCTCTCAACCCTTGGCTGAAACTGTCCGGCACCGACGATGACCCTGGGTCAAGCTTCAGGAGCAGCTGTGTATCGTCCGCATATTGGTAGCAGGAGAACCCATAGCTCCTGGCAATGCTAGCCAGAGGCTGGACGTAGATGTTGAAGAGGGTGGGAGATAGGATGGCACCCTGGGGACTCCACATTCCACTCGCTTTTCCTAGAGACTTGACCCTGCCACTCGACCCGCTGCGAGCGGCCTCGCAGGAACGATTCCAGCCAGGTCAAAGCCTTGTCTTGGATCCCAGAGGCAGCCAGGCGGTCGAGGAGCAAGTCGTGATCAACGGTGTCAAAAGCCGCGGTTAGGTCCAGAAGGACTAGGACTGCCGAGCCTCCCGGTCCAGTTGACGGCGGATGTCGTCAGTGATCGCTACGAGGACGGATTCCACTCCGTGACCTGCGCGGAAACCCGACTGGGACGGGTCTAGGCCCCCGGATCGATCTAGGAAGTCCCGTAATTGGCTTTCTACCGCTCGCTCTAAGAGCTTACCCAGAAAGGGTAGGTTGGCAACCGGTCGGTAGCTTGCTGGGTCATCGGGGTCGAGGTTCGTCTTTTTCAAGAGGGCTGACTCTGGCCTCTTTCAGGGAGTTTGGAAAGGTGCCTGTCTCTAGGAGAGATTTACCAAGTCCTCAGAGCGCCCGACATGATGTCAATATTGGACTTAATTAGGTGTGATGGGCAGGGGTCCGTTGGGCAGGTCGTCGCTCTTGCCCCGGTCACCAGCCTTCTCACCTCCTCCGTTGTTAGTGGGCTGAATTCTGAGTACCTTCACTCACCCTCTGAGACCGCTGCCACCCTCATCCAATGACTAATTGAGACCACACTTGGCACACAGAGGCCCCATGACCCACTCTACATCCTGGTGCACTTTGGATAACGGGGGACCATGGATGATGGGACTTCCAGTACCTTCCCTCCCTTCCAGAGACCGCTGCGACCCTCATCCACAGAATGATCAAGGCCAAATGTGACACACACAGAGCCCCCATGACCCACTCTACATCCTGGTGCTGTTTGGAGGGGGATGGACCACAGCCAATGGGACTCGCAGTACCTTCACGCAGACCCCTGCAAGCCACGTAAACATCTAATAGGAACCAACCTTGGCACACAATGCCTCCCTCAAATAACCCGGACACCACCGGGTCCTCAGCTAGTAAATAATAAATAATAATATTTCATTGTATACATGCAAACAACCCCCCAAATCCAAAGAACCCTTCTAATTCCAAGCATTTCAAGTGTTGTTGTTGTTGTTTACTGTGATCCGACCCAAAACATCACCCTTTATATCAGGGCTGTCCAACTGGCGGCCCCCGGCGGATCCGGCCCGTAGCCTGTTGGACACGGCCCCACCTATGCCCTCAGCCGCCATTTTTAAATTTTAAAAAATCCATTTAAAAGGGGGCGCCGAAAAGGAGTAGTAGGCGGTGCCAAGGGGCAGCGCGTCACGCCAGGCCTGTGACGCGCTGCTCTTGGCGCCGCCTACTCCTCCTTTTTCGGCGGCTTTAGGACGAGGCGGGGCCTGGGCTGGGGGCGGGGCCTGGGGGCGGGGCCTGGGGGCGGGGCCAAGCGGCCCCGCAGGTCATCAGTGACCTCTTATCCGGCCCTGGACCCGCCAGAAGTTGGACAGCACTGCTTTATATCATAATGAAGAAACCATCATTGGGTTGCATTTTGTCATTTCCCATTTGGGCCACAGCTTGGTTGAGAAGGACACTGATCACGAGTGGTTCACGGATGGTCCTCAGAGAGGACGTGGCCAAAGTTGTAATTTCACTTTGAAAACAACACTGACTAGAAGAATCTTAGATTTTTTCCCCCACTTACTTCATTGGCTTGAATAAGGCTTGTCCATAGTTCTGGAACGTCATGATCAGCTTGAGCTGGGTGCCTCCCGATTTCATCGCTGTAGGGGGAAAAGAAAGACACATGATTCCACTGCAAAGCAGAGTCCCACCTGGGAACGTCCATGCTCAAAGGTTACTGGTATCACTTCAGGTGAAATAGTGCAGTGCAGTGATTTAATTTTGGGGCTGGGATGCTTGGATGGAGGCACGCACAAAAAACAATGAGCAGGCTGGTAGTTAAACAAAGCACAACACGGTGAACCAAACTGTAATCTATCTACCAGGTTAATTATGTATTGGCTGTTGAAGATAATAAAAAAGACCATACATACGTTTTGGAGTTGTGGAAATTTCCATCTCTATATACCGTATAATAAAGCGGAATGTTTGTGGGTTTGTATGTTTGTATGTATGTGGCAGCGTTCTGAGTGGCTCCCGGCCTCTACATTCTGACAACATGATTGGTTGCCAGTGAGGGAGTATTTGCATAACGCCTCTATTGGCCAGCCAACACGAACATTCCGACCCTCTAAACTGGCAGAGGAGGAGAAGGCAAAGGCCTCAGGCAGTCACCAACTTGAACATTCCGATCCTCTAAAGTGGCAGAGGGGGTAAGGAAAAGTCCTGAGGTAGTCAGGCATAGTGGGAGTTTCAGACCAAGACACTTTGTGACCCCTTTGCGACCCCCAAACAATGAGAGAACAAGACCAAACTTGGCACACAGAACCCTCAAGACCCACTCTACATCCTGGTGCAGTTTGAGGGAGGATGGACCATGGATGACGGGTCTTGCAGTACTTTCACTCACTTGCTTAGAGCACTGTGGCCCACAGCAATGACGAATCAGGACCACGCTTGGCACACAGAGGCCCATTGGCCCACTTTACCACCTGGTGCAGTTTAGGGCAGGATGGGCCACAAATGATGGGATATGCAGTACCTTCACCCGATACATGTCCCACAGAACATTGTAGCCCCTAAAACTCACAGATCACTTTCTGAGACCACTGCGACCCTCATCTAATTACCAAAACAGAACAAACTAGGCACACAGAGCCTCCATGACCCATTCTACATCCTGGTGCAGTTTCTAAGAGGATGAACAATGGATGATGGGCCTTGAAGTACCTCCACTCACTTCCCGAGACCACAACAACCCTCAGACTTGAAGTTCTTCCAGTCACTTCACGAGACCGTTGCAACCCTCATCCAATGACTGAGCAAGACCAAACTTGGCACACAAAGTCCCCATGACCCACTCTACATCCTGGTGCAGTTTGGCGGAGGATGGACCATGGATGATGGGACTTGAAGTAACTCCACTCACTTCACAAGACTGCTGCCAACCTCATCCAATGACTGATCAAGACCAAACTTGGCACACAGAGCCCCCATGACCCACTCTACATCCTGGTGCAGTTTGGCGGAGGATGGACCATGGATGATGGGACTTGAAGTACTTCCAGTCACTTCACGAGACCGTTGCAACCCTCATCCAATGACTGGGCAAGACCAAACTTGGCACACAAAGTCCCCATGACCCACTCTACATCCTGGTGCGGTTTGGGGGAGGACGGATCATGGATGATGGGACTTGCAGTACCTTCACTCAGTTTCTGAGATCACTGCAACTCTAATCCAATGACCGATCAATACCAAACTTGGCACACAGAGCCCACATGACACACTCTACATACTGGTTCAGTTTGAAAGATGACAGAGACCATGGATGATGGGATTTTCAGTACCTTCACTCACTTCCTGGGACCACTACAACCCACACCAATGACTGCTCGCAATCACACTAGGCATACAGAGCCCCCATGACCCACTCTACATGGTGGTGCAGATTGAAGAAGCATGGACCATGGGTGAAGGGACTTCCATATGGGAGTTGTAGTTCACCCACACCTACTGAATTCGCCAAAGAGGCATCTTTCTCCCGCCTCTCTAGGAAGCGCAGGCCGCCCCTCTCGCTGGACTTCCGCCCGGCACAAACATGGTGGCCACGGGCAGGTGCCCCAAAAGGAGGTCAGTCTTTGCGTCAGAAGGATGGAACCGGCGTCCCAGAACGAGAGACGCATGGAACCGGAGTCCCAAAACGGAGTTCCAGAACGAGAGAAGCATGGACCATGGGTGAAGGGACTTCCATATGGGAGTTGTAGTTCACCCACACCTACTGAATTCAGCTGACATTGGATCTACATTAAACTGGGAACATTGGCAAACAATGCCTTCCTCAAATAACCCGGGCAAGCTAGTAAATACATAAAAACTATTTGCCACAGTAAAATCATGTCCAGCTCAGTCCTTGTATACAGAGAGGGAGACTGGGGGAGAGCGCCCACCCCTCCTTCCCTCCCTCCCGCTTTCCTCAGACTCCACCCCCAGAATCTATGGTCCTTGGACCACGGCAGCTAAGGCTTCTGGGAGGGAAGGGAGGGCGGAATGGAGGACGGGGCCTGGGAAGAAGGAACTGAGGGGGGCGGGGAGAAGAGGATCTCCATGGGGCCACCTCCCTCCCCTTCTCATCCGCCGGCCATGGCCTCTCACGTGGGCAACTCGCTCCCCCCTCCCTGCGTGGAAGGAAGGTCCTCCCGGGCGGCGGGGTCCCCCTGGGGGGCGCGGAGTGCTTCCTGTGGCCGCCTGTCCCCGTTTCCTCCCAGAAGCATGCTCTTGTGACGTTTCGCCATCAGGGGCTGCGACAACATTTTTTTGGGTCCGTGATCTGCGCCCCCCTCGGCTTGTGCCCCTAGGCCATGGCCTAGGTTGGCCTTATGGGTAATCCGGGCCTGGGAAGACCTTGAGTTTGCTGCGACTCTGGCTGAAATCCCAGCACCTCTCAATCACCAACTCCCTATCTGACTTCTCGTTAGCATTCCCAGGTGTCAGATTGTTGTCAAAACCCAAATCTTAAGGGAGTAAACCATCATCCTTCTGCCGAACAGGAAAATTCTCATGAGAAACAACTCTTTGCAGCGAGGCCTCGCTTTCAGGGTCTGCAGGAGCATCATTGACCAATCCATCTCCATCTTGCACACCATTGCCCACATCAGACACATCAGAAACATCATTGCCCACATCGGAAACAGCTTGATCCTGAGACACAATCACAGGCTGACGCACAACATGGGTATTCTCATTCTACGAGGAATGATACACGGACGGCTTTAGGGAAAACGAGAAGCTTGTGAGAACTTCTGTTTTGGCCACGAAAGAAGATCTCAGCGTCAAAACACATCTGGCCTTTCCGCTCTTGAAGGCTTGTTCAGGAGGCTGGAAGAGATCTGGAGGTGACATAACTCCTTCCCTCTCTCGCTCTGCTACCTTCAATCCCCCCGCGCCTTTTGGCGTCTTTGACAACAGGCTTGTCTTCTGAGCACGCGGATCTCTCTGTGCTGACTAATCTCTGAGATCAGCCAAACAGGAGGATGGCGGCGGCAGCGGCGGCGCAAGGGCATTTCAGTTGACAGAGCATCTCGGCCAGACAAGAAGCTCCCAACTCCCTCCAGCCAACCCAGACCCCACAGGTCTAACATGGAGGGAGCACATCCAAAACTGGGTTAAACACCCAGTTTGACGCAGACGTGCTTCCTCCGTGTCTCGTGTCTTGCGGGTGGCAGGGCCGGCAAGAAGGAGAAGGCGCCGCCAGAAGTCCCGCCCTAGGCGACTCACGCGGCTTCCCCGCTGCCGCCGCGCCGCACCGGCGCCCCTCCTCCCTTCCGTGGGCGCCGGTGCGAGCTGGGCGGCGGCAGGGGAAGCCACGTGAGTCGCCCTAGGGGCGGGACTTCTCGCCAGCAGCGGCTCCACCCCTCCTCCTGTCAGTGAAGTGGCTCCACCCCTCCTCCCGCTGGAAATCCTGCCTCTAGGGCCACTCACGCGGTTTTCGCCGCCGCCGCCCCGCCGTGTTTGGGGCACGGGCGAGCGGGGTGGTGGCGGGGAAGCCGCGTGAGGGGCGGGAGACCAGCGGCGCCTTCTCCTCTCGTGTCGGTTCCGCCTCCCCCTTCACCGACGGGAGGAGGGGCAGAGTCGCTGCTGGCGAGAAAGACAAGGCGCCGCCGGATGTCCCGCCCCTAGGGCGACTTACGCGGCTTCCCCTGCTGCCGCCGCGCTCGCACCAGCGCCCCTCCTCCCTTCACTGAAGGAAGGAGTGGCGCCCACCCGCGAGCAGGGCGGCGGCGGGGAAGCCGTGCAGACCGCCCTAGGGGCGGCGGGACTCTTCCCTCACCCTTCCTTCAGGCCCGGAAATGCCACCCCCCCAAAATCCGCCACCCGAGGCCAGGGCCTCGGATGGCCTTATGGGTAATCCGGGCCTGGTCTCGCCCCAGGTCTAACACGGAAGGAAGCACATCCGAATCCAAACTAGGTTGAACACTCAGTTTGGATGCAGATGTGCTTCCCTCTGTGTCTCTGTGTTTCGCCCCAGGCCTAACGCGGATTGAAGCACATCCTTTCCGACCTTGAGTTTGGGAGTTGTAGTTCACCTACCTCCAGAGAGCACTGTGGACCCAAACAATGATGGATTTGGATCAAACTTGGCATGAATACTCCATATGCACAAATGTGAACACCGAAGAGCCGGCATTGTCCGTAGCCACCTCCAAGGTAATGTGGCCACTGGCATGACTACATGGAGCATTGTTACCTTCCTGCCGGAGTGGTACCTTATAGATCTTTTCACATTTGCATGTTTTTGAACTGCTAAATTGGCAGGAGCTGGTGCTAACAGCAGGAGCTCACCCTGCTCCCAGACTCGAACCTGCGACCTTTTGGTCAGCAAGTTCAGCAGCTCAGAGCTTTAGCCCACTGCGCCACCGGGGGCGCCAATATTTGGCAGAAATAACACAGAACACATATGACCAAGCACCAGCTGAGTGTGCTCAAGAGAGCCAAGGTCTACCCTGCCTGCTTCAACCAGGCCCGGATTAACACTTTTTTGCGCCCTAGGCCACACTTTGGAATGACGCCCCCTTTAAGCCAACCTCCGCCACCTCCAAGGTCCCCACGCATTCCCCCCGGCTGGAAAGCTCCGCTGTGCTCTGAAGGTCTCCTCGGGAGTCAGGAGGCTTGGGGAGAGCCCAGCGAGTGCAAACTCACTCCAAAGGCACGCACGCATGAGAGAGAGAGAGAAAGGGAGCAAGAGAGAGAGAGAGAGAGAGAGTGCGCGCGAGAGAGAGCGAGAGGAAGAGGGAGAGAGAGCACGCGCGAGGGCGAGCAAAAGAGAGTGCACGAGAGAGAGAGAGGAGAGAGAGCGCACAAGAGAGAGAGCGTGAAAGTGAGAGTGAGAGAGAGCGTGCGCGCGAGAGAGTGTGCGAGAGAGAGTGAGAGAGAGAGAGCCCACGAGAAAGAGAGCGCGTGAGAGAAGAGAGAGCGAGAGAGCACGAGTGATAGAGAGAGAGCGCAAAAGAGAACGCGCGCGCGAGAGAGAGAGTGTGTGGGAGAGAGAGTGTGTGAGCGAGAGTGAGAGAGTGTGTGAGCGAGAGTGAGAGAGTGTGTGAGCGAGAGTGAGAGAGTGTGCGAGAGCGAGCGTGAGAAAGAGTGTGTGAGAGAGAGCGTGAGCGATAGAGAGACAGAGCGCAAGAGAAAGAGAGAGCGCGAGGGCGCAAGGGTGAGCGAGAGAGAGAGAGCACACGAGAGAGAGAGAGCGCGCAAGAGAGAGAGCGTGAGAGAGAGAGCCCGCGAGAGAGAGAGCGCGCGAGAGAGAGAGCACGCGCAAGAGAGAGCGTGAGAGAGAGAGCCCGCGAGAGAGAGAGAGAGCATGAGAGAGAGAGCACGCGCAAGAGAGAGAGAGAGAGCCTGAGAGAGAGAGAGAGCGCGAGAGAAGAGAGAGTGAGAGAGATAGCGCGAGCGATAGAGAGAGAGCGCGAAAGACAGAGCGCGAACGATAGAGAGAGTGCGCGAAAGAGAGAGCGAGAGACAGAGAGAGAGAGAGAGAGCATGAGAGAGCATGCGCGCAAGAGAGAGAGAGAGAGAGAGAGAGAGAGATGCAGGGGACGGAGCAGAGACTTTGCCGGGAAAAGCAGCGAGGAGGGGCACGAGAAAGGGGAAAAGAGGGGCGCAAACCAGGTTTTTTTTGGTCCGTGATCTGCCCCCCCCCTCTGCTTGTGCCCCTAGGCCGTGGCCTCGTTGGCCTTATGGGTAATCCGGGCATGGCTTGGGCAGGCCTTCTGCGTCCAGGCTCCCTTGCTCCCACTTCCTGTCCCCAAAGAGTCCCATTAGCTTCACATCCTTTGGATCCTTCCTCTGGGTGATTGATTAGCAAGAAGGCCGCGGACTCCTAATCCCTCGCTCTCCTTTTCGTGCATAATAACAATAAAAAGGTTATGCAAATCTGGTCAGTTTAATTACTCTTTGGGCTCCAGCAAAACAGTCCCCCCCCCCCCGCCCCCCGGGCCTGGCTCTTTGGCAGCGGCACCGCCAGCCCTTCCCAGAGGAACAAATACATAATTAGAAATTAAAGGACGCTCAGCAATTTGCGCGGAAGAGGCAGAGCCGGAACGAGTGGGTTTCAGAGATTAAGCCACGAATGCTGAGGAGGGCAATTTTGGAAAGGGAGGAAAACAAACACGCGGTGGCTTAAACAAGGAAGGGAACAAACAACACTCTGGTTTCCTGAATCTGGAAGGAACTGGACGTATATATATATATCAATCTATTAGGCCTGTTTGGTTTTTTAAAAAATGGTTCAAAACTCGTTTCAGATGTGGGGGGGCGCTACCAGTCCTCTACCAGCCCGCACCACAGGAAGAACACCATCACCCCCATGTCAACATAGGCGCCTCACATCCTGCTTTACAACAGCCGCAGAGCTGTTTGGGCTGGAAGTCGGCCTGAAGGAAACGGAAGTCCTCTACCAGCCCGCACCACAGGGAGAACACCATCATCCCCATGTCAACATAGGCGCCTAACTTCCTGCTTTGCAACAGCTGCAGAGCTGTTTGGGCTGGAAGTCGGCCTGACGGAAACAAAAGTCCTCAACCAGCCCACACCACAGGAAGAACACCATCATCCCCAGCACCTCACATCCTGCCTTGCAACAGCTGCAGAGCTGTTTGGGCTGGAAGTCGGCCTGAAGGAAACGGAAGTCCTCTACCTGCCCGCACCACAGGAAGAACACCATCATCCCCAGCACCTCACATCCTGCTTTGCAACAGCTGCAGAGCAGTTTGGGCTGGAAGTCGACCTGAAGGAAACGGAAGTCCTCTACCAGCCCGCACCACAGGAGGAACACCATCATCCCCACGTCAGCATAGGCACATCTGTGCTTAAGTCCGTTCAGCAGTTCACCTCCCTGGGAAGCATCATCTCTTCAGACGCCAAGATCGACAAAGTGATAGATCACAGATTAGCAAAGGCATAGAGTGCATTTGGAAGGCTTCACAAAAGAGTCGGGAGCAACAAGCACCTGAGGCAAAGCACCAAAATCAGCATGTACAGAGCTATCGTACTGTCTGTTCTCCTCTATGGGTCTGAAACATGGGTCACCTATCGCCAACACCTACGACTCCTCGAACGCTTTCATCAGCGCTATCTTCGCACAATCCTAAATACACACTGGACCGACTATGTGACGAATGTTGCTGTCCTTGAGCAAGCAGGGGTCACCAGCATTGAGGCCATGCTATTGAGAACACAGCTGCGCTGGGCAGGGCACATCTCTAGGATGGAGGACCACCGCCTCCCAACGATACTACTCTATGGTGAACTCGCCACGGGTCAGCGCAAGAGAGGCACCCCCAAAAAGAGATGTAAGGACTCCCTGAAACAACATCTCCGGCTCGGCCAGATTGACCACCAACAATGGTCCACCCTGGCCTCACATCGGGAGGCATGGAAACGCACTCTCCACAATGCTGCGGCCTCTTTCGAGAAGACACGCCGAACGGGTCTCGAAGAGAAACGACAACGCAGAAAGAACTGCGACTTGGAAACAACATCCCCCAAGGAGAATTTTTGCTGTGCTTTCTGCAACCGGACTTGCCTGTCTCAGATTGGCCTTTTTAGTCGCCAACGCGCTTGTAAAAAGCCTGGGATGAGTCCTTCCTAAGAATCTTCGTTCACGAAGTAATGCCGAGAATGGTTTTATTCCAGAAAGGGGGAGAAGCAAAGGGAAGAAATCCACATCCAAACTGGGTTATACACAGCTCTCGCGTCAGACATGGGGTGGAAGTGGTGTTAAACCCAGTTTGGATGTGGATGTCCTTTTCTCCCACATCAGACTGACTGGGAAGAAGGGAGCCTGAGTGGAGAAGGAAAAGTAAGTGTTGGGCAGGAGGGGGAAGAAATGGCGCGAAGGGGGAGGAAGAGGTCTCTGTCGAAAGCTGGCATGGGCACACTTGGGCCTTCCAGGTGTTTTGGACTCCAACTCCCACCATTCCTAGCAGCCTCTGGCCCTTTTCCTCCCCCCCCCCTCAGCCACTTAAGCAGGAAAGGGCCTCAGGCTGTTAGGAATGGTGGGAGTTGGAGTCCAAAGCACCCAGAGGGCCGTAGTTTCCCCATGCCTGTTTGAGGGACCTTAAAGTGGTGAGCCTCCTCTCAACATTGTGATTCTGGATAGAAAACAAACAACAACATAACATGACATTGTTTGAGTCCACAGTGCTCTCTGGGTGCAGGTGAACTACAACTTCCAAACTCAAGGTCAATTCCCAAGCAAACCCTTTCAGTACTTTCTGTTGGTAATGAGAGTTCAATAAGCCAAGTTTGGTTCAATTCCATTGTTGCAAGAGTTCAGGATGCTCTTTGATTGCGCGTTAACTATAAATCCCGGAAACCGCAACTCCCAAATGTCAAGGTCTGTTTTCCCCCAAACTCCACCTGTGTTCACATTTGGGCATATTGAGTATTCATGCCAAGTTTGGTCCTGATCCAACATTGTTTGAGTCCACAGTGCTCTCTGGATATAGGTGAACTACAACTCCAAAACCCAAGGTCAATGCCCACCAAACTCTTATAGTATTTTCTCTTGGTTATGGGAGGTCTGTGTGGGAAGTTTGTGTCTTTCTGCCATTCCTGCCAGGATATCTATGTTGTATTCAATTCCATTGTTGCAAGAGTTCAGGATGCTCTTTGATTGTGCGTTAACTATAAATCCCATAAACTGTAACTCCCAAATGTCAAGGTCTGTTTTCCCCAAACTGCAAACTCTTATAGTATTTTCTCTTGGTTATGGGAGTTGTGTGTTGGAAGTTTGTGTCTTTCTGCCATTCCTGCCAGGCAGGGGCGGTCTAAGGTAATTCTAAGTGGTAGGCGAACACTATTTTGGTGCCCCCCCCCAAACACATTATTTTGCTGCCCCCCATGTAAAACAAATATACAATTATAATATCACAATACCAGTAGTAGTATTATATTGTATCAATGTATATACAATATATTATATTATACCATACTCATACTATATTATATCATAATTATATTATACTACATTACAATATAATTATATTATAATATATTGACATTATAATATAATGTAACATTCTAGTATATTATTATTATAAAATAATAAAATTATTTATTTAAATAAAATTATCCTCTACTAAATATTTTCATTACTCCTATAAAACTCAAATAACCCAAAATAAAGTAAAATAAAATATTATATATTACTATTTTGTACAATGCCACTATACTGCAATATTGTTTGTAATATTACATGTAATATAAAATATATCATCATTCTATTGTTATATTGTATTTGTATTATATTGTATGACAATATTAAGCAGAACTGTATAATAATCAACAAGAAATGCAATGTCAATGCATCAAAATCAGAATATATTACCTCCCACCCGGCTCATAATCCATAGGAGTCTCCCATAAGTCCAAAATTAGGATCCCAATGTAAATGTAAATAGAAAAACAGCCAAAATGTTCAAGTGAGGTCGAATACAGGCAGCGCGGCCTGGGCAAACTTGGGCCCTCCCTCCCTCCGTCTAGGTGTTTTGGACTCCAACTCCCACAACTCCTCATAGCCTCAGGCCCTTCAGGTCTAGGCAGAAATAATGCCGAAGAAAGGAAGGAGGGAGAGAAGAGGCCACGGAGGAGGAGGAGGAGGAGAGCCCTTCCTTCATTCCTTCACTTACACTTCCTTCACTGATTCTTTTCTCCTTCCCTGCAAACGCGCGTGCGCGGCGGAGACAAAAGGAGAGGGGAAGCACTCCCTGCCTTCCCAATAGGGAGTGCTCTGCTTACAGGCTTCTGCGCAAGGGAGCTACTGGGCATGCGCGGAGGTTTTCGCGGATGTGCAGTTGCTCCTGCGCTCAACTTCAGCTCCAGTGCAACTACGCCTGCGCGAAAACCTCCGCGCATGCCCAGAAGCACACAAGGCCGGGGCCCAAAAGCAGGCAGCTGCGGCGCTGTCTGAGGAACATCAGCAGGGCCAGGATGGCGCCCCATGCGGCCAGGATGGCGCCCCCTTCCCAGATGGCGCCCTAGGCGGCCGCCTACTTGGCCTACCTTGTAGGACCGCCCCTGCTGCCAGGATATCTCTGTTGTGTTCATCAAAACAGGCCCAGGTTTCACGCTGAGTGTATAAATACATTTAAAAACATATTAACTATATGTATGACTGTGTTAGAGTGTCATTTTGTGTCATTTCGGTGGGTGGTGTGCCCCAGGATTTTGTACATGTAAAAAATGTGCCGCGGCTCAAAAAAGGTTGAAAAACACTGCTCTACATAATAAATTCCAAATAATTATGAAGGAATTATTCTAAATATCCTTTTCCGCGATGGCAGTAGATTTCCTCCCTGTTGCAATTCCGATAAAGTCAAGCCAGTCCTATTTCCTCGTCCCATGACTGCATTAATTAAGATTATCTTTGAAAGAGTGGTTTCACCTTTGGACGTCGAAGCCTGGTTTGCCTAATCTCCTCCCTGTGGGATGAGAGCATGGGATAAGCCACTTGATATATGCATCCCTGCTTCGCCCCGTCCCCAGTGATACCGATCTGTGGACCGAAATCCTTGACCGATAGCCTCTCCCCCGTTGATGTACTTCCTGTGTGTGCTGGAGAAGGTTCCTGGCTCGTGTTGATAAGATGGGGGTGATTCACTCCTAGGCATCGGCGCATGAGTAAGGGGCATGCCGAGCCCATTGAACTGCTTGTTGATCCCAATCACGCTTTGCGTTTCCTGAACTCTCTCTATGTGCTCACCTGGATGGAATATTAAGTCAATCATAGAGTCCTAGCGTCGGAATCCTATTCTGCCAAGAAGCAGGAAAATGGCATTCAAAGCACCCACAATGGATCCAGCCAGGCCCGGATTACCCATAAGACCAGACTAGGCCATGGCCTTGGGGGGCAGGTTTTGGGGGGCAGCGGATTCGGCCCCCCGAAAACATAATTTTATTATTTTTAAAAAACCGCCCCCTCGCAGCGCTTTCCCCCCGCCCTCTCCCGAGAGAGTCATCATACCTCGGGAGAGGGTGGGGGAGAGCGCTGCGAGGGGGCAGGGAGGAGGGAATGGCACCCCCAGGGCATGGAAAGCCACACCCCCAGGGCATGGAAAGCCACGCCCCAGGGCACGGAAAGCCACGCCCCCAGGGCACAGAAAGCCACCGCCCCAGGCACAGAAAGCCACGCCCCAGGGCACGCCACCACGCCCCAAGGCACGGAAGCCACGCCCCAGGGCACGAGCCACACCCCAGGGGACA
The DNA here is from genome assembly GCA_030556195.1 of Anolis apletophallus. NCBI lineage: Eukaryota > Metazoa > Chordata > Lepidosauria > Squamata > Anolidae > Anolis > Anolis apletophallus. The sequence goes on from JARBWK010000024.1 coordinate 1,107,969, forward strand.
GAAAGCCACGCCACCAGGGCACGGAGCCACGCCCCAGGGCACAGAAAGCCACGCCCCCAGGGCACGGAAAGCCACGCCCCCAGGGCACAGGAAGCCACGCCCCCAGGGCACGGAAAGCCACGCCCCCAGGGCACGGAAAGCCACGCCACCAGGGCACTGCTGTCCATGTGCGGCAGCAGCCCCGGCCGTGTGGCTTCCGTCGCTGCCTCCTCCCGTAACCGGAAGGAGGGCCCCAGGAGGTGGACGGAAGCCGTGCGGCAGGAAGTCCCGCCCTCCTCCTCGCGCCCTACTTTTGGTCGCGGGAGGTGGAGGAGGCGGCGGACAGAAGCCCCACGAGCAGTGCCGCCTGGCTTCCGTCCACCTCCTCCTCCCGCGACGAAAGGAAGGCGCGTGTGGACGGAAGCAGTGGGGCGGTGCGCGCGGCTTCCCGTCCACCTCCTCGGCCCTCCTTCCGGTTACGGGAGGAGGCGGTGTGGAAGCCGCACAGCAGTGCCCTGCGGGTGTGGCTTTCAGCGCCCTGCGGGCCTGGCTTTCCGCGCCTGGGCGGGCTGCACCCTTGGTGCGCCTCTGCCCTGGGGGCGTGGCTCTGCCCCTTGGGCGTGGCTCTGCCCTGCGGGCGTGGCTTTCCGCACCCTGGGGCGTGGCTTTCTGCTCCCTGGGGGCGTGGCTTTCTGCTCCCTGGGGGCGTGGCTTTCTGCTCCCTGGGGGCGTGGCTTTCTGCTCCCTGGGGGCGTGGCTTTCTGCTCCCTGGGGGCGTGGCTTTCTGCTCCCTGGGGGCGTGGCTTTCTGCTCCCTGGGGGCGTGGCTTCGCTCCCTGGGGCGTGGCTTTCTGCTCCCTGCGGGCGTGGCTTTCTGTGCCCTGGGGGCGTGGCTTTCTGCTCCCTGGGGGCGTGGCTTTCGGCTCCCTGGGGGCGTGGCTGTCTGCGCCCGGGGGGCGTGGCTTTCTGCTCCCTGGGGGCGTGGCTGTCTGCTCCTGGGGCGTGGCTTTCTGCGCCCTGGGGCGTGGCTTTCTGCTCCCCTGGGGCGTGGCTTTCTGCTCCTGGGGCGTGGCTTTCTGCTCCCTGGGGGCGTGGCTTTCTGCTCCCTGGGGGCGTGGCTTTCTGCGCCCTGGGGGCGTGGCTTTCTGCTCCCTGGGGGCGTGGCTTTCTGCTCCCTGGGGGCGTGGCTTTCTGCCCCTGGGGGCATGGCTTTCTGCTCCCTGGGGGCGTGGCTTTCTGCTCCCTTGGGGCGTGGCTTTCCGCACCCTGGGGGGGGCGGTGCGGGGCGCCTTGGCCTCGGCCGGCCGAAGAGCCTAATCCGGGCCTGGATCCAGCCTCTGTTTCAAAGCCTCCAAAGAAGGAACCTCCACTGCACAGCAGAGAGTTCCACTGCTGAACGGCTCTCACAGTCAGGAAGTTCTTCCTCATGTTCAGGTGGAATCTCCTTTCTTGTAGTTTGAAGCCACGGTTCGGTTGCGTCCTCGTCTCCAGGGCAGCAGAACGGAAGCCTGCCCCCTCCTCCCTACGACTTCCCCTCACATCTTGATCCGTGACCCTCATCATGTCTCTTCTCAACCTTCTCGTCTGCAGAAGGCTAAACATGCCCAGCTCTTGAAGCTGCTCTTCATAGGGCGCCCCCCCCCCCGGCGCTCCGGCCTCGTCCCCGCCCCTTTCCTGCTCTGGCCCGCCCCTTTCCCTCGCTGCTCTCCCCCTCCCTTCCCTCTTGTGTTCATGTGGTGGAAGGGGGAAGGAATGAAAGAGAGAGGGAGCGAGGGAGGGAAAGAAGGAAGGAAGGAAACAGAAGAAGAGAAGGGAAAGAGCGCGAGGCAAGAGGGAGGAGGAAGCGCACGGAGTGGAAGGGAAGGGAGGAGGAGGAGGGTGGCGAAGGCATGCTCTGTGGTGGCACTCGCTCTTGGCCGCCTCCTAGGCATGAGAAAAAAGTTATAAAAATCAAAGAAATCGTAAGTGATTCGTATGTAATGGGACTTTCTAGTTTACACGCATCACGGCAGCTAACCAGGAAGTAGACTTCCTTTTACGGTCCTTGAGGCCAACAATTTGCGTTATGATCGTAATTAATTCTTAATTATTCTACCACTCACTTCTCCCTGTCTTCTCCCCCTCATTTCCTTCCCGCCTTCATTCATCTTCTTCTTTTTCCGCATTTCTATGGGGAACTGGAAGTGACGCTGCTGCTAGGCATTCTGGAAAGTGTAGTCCTCCACGCTTCTCCCCCTCCCTTCTCTTCCCGTTGCTCTGTCTTGCCCCATGCAGGGGCCAACTTCTCTCTCTCACACACACACTTCTCCTCCTCTCTCTCCCTGCGCTCTCTCAGATGCTTCTCCCCCCTTCTCTTCTCTTCCGTTGCTCTGCTGCCATGCCCCATCGCAGGGGCCAACTTCAGCCCCACCAGGTAGGTGTTTTCGACTTCAACTCCCCCCATTCCTCACAGCCTCAGGCCTCTTCCTTTTCCTCTCAGCCTGGGCAAGAATAGAATACCCCCCCTCCCTCCCTCCTTCCCTCCCTCCTTCCTATTTGGAGAGTCCCATCTAGAATTCAGTGTGGTTTATTCAAGTTTTGGCGCACAACTCCCAGAAATCCCAGCCAGTTTACCAGCTGTTAGGATTTCTGGGAGTTGAAGGCCAAAACATCTGAATGCGCATGCGCTGGCATACCTAACCACTAACGAATTTCGTTAGTAATTAAGTGACATTTTAGAAATTTTTGGAAATTTTTTTGTAAGTCTTTCTTTTCCTAATAAAAAAAATCCCCCCCCCCCATTTGATTTTAGAATCGCCATTTTTGGGTTCGAAACCATGCCTACTGCCTCCCTCTTCTCCCCCCTCCCTTCCCCTCCCACTCTGCTTGCCCGCCTGCCTGCTTCCTCACGTTTGCTTCTTCAACACGTAGCCGCCCCAATGGGAGTTCGCCTCCCCCTCTTCAGAACGAAGCCTTGAGGCAGCTGCGGGCCGGTCAGCATCGGCCAGTGGGCCGCATGCGCCCGCGGGCGTAAGATGCCCAGGTCTGCCACAAGGTTACGTGGGTTTGGAAACACTGGGATTGGAAATACTGCTTCCAACAGGGCACGAGGTCTCTAGGATGGAGGGCCACCGCCTCCAAAGATACTACTCTACGGTGGACTCGCGCACGGGTCCAACGCAGAGCGCCCCAAATAGAGACATAAGGACTCCCTGAAACAACATCTCAGGCTGGGCCAGATTGATCGCCAACAACGGTCCACCCTGGCCTCACATCGGGAGGCGTAGAGATGCACTCTCCACAATGCTGCAGCCTCAGCCGACCACCCACCACCTGGATGCACCCCGATCCAAGCATTGGCACCTCATTGACTATGTTTTAGTG